>JACAFV010000053.1:4547-113857 GCA_014635975.1 Plectosphaerella sp. P0831 | reverse complement strand
GGCGTGGAACGGCGGCGGCGGGTGGACCGGCCTCGTTTACCACTGCACTAAGGTAGCCGGCAGGGGAAGGGAAGGGGTCGAGCTGGGAGACAATGGGGGAGGGGAAATGGACGACGACAGGGCGTCACAGTGTGTGTCTGATGCTCCGGCTCCCTTGTGCCAGTGAAGGGAACCGAGCTGGATGCCCCGGGGAAATGGGGAGAACAGGCTAGACTCCGTCCTGGAGGTCTGCTGAGCAGTTTTGCCTAGGCAACTTCAAGGGGCCCCCGGCCGGTGGATGACCGACCGACCTGTAGAAGAGCAAGGGCCGCCCCGGCTGAACAGAACAAACCAAAACCACAGCGATGGATCCGAGGCGGGAGGGAGGGGGAAGGGAAACAGGAGGGTAACAGGAGGGGGGCAGTCGATGCTGGAGAGATGTGATTGTAGATAACAGTTGGTCGATGGCCGACGGTACGAGATAGGTAGTCAGTCCTTGCTCGCCCGGCTGCAGTCGTCCGTCCGCAGCGGCAAAAGATAAGGAAGACAGTGCTGCGACGCTGGTGTTTGTTGGGACGGGGGCGGGAGAGGGGCCGGTGCTGGAGACATCGATGCGCCGGGTGGAATGTGATGGGGCCCGGCCTGGCCCGGCCAAGAACACCGGGTGCCCCGTATCAAGATGTTTGGTGCTCGTACTTGAGGGACAGGAAGTGACGCCCACGGTAGTCGGTCGATCCCCCGGAAGTCCGTCTGCAAGGTTGTCAGTCCGTACGTGAGTGATGAATGTGTTCGCTCAAGAGACGAAGATGGAGTGGTCGGCGGCAGGGAGAGCGGCACAATAGCCAGCATTGATCCAGCTTACTCGTGCGAGGGCAGAAAGCCGCCCTAGAGCTGCTGGTCGGTGTTTTAGTGCCCCGGAGATGCCCCCCAAGAGAGCGGGCTCAAGCCTAGGAGCTTGCCGTGGCTTCTGGGCGGGACGCATCCGATCGCCAAGGAGAACCACCACCACTGAATCATGGCCATATCCGATGCGAGCAGCGCCGCAGCGCAGGGTGGGTATTGGGCCTTTGCTTGCGCTGACACTGCCACCAGGACACCCTCCTGTGCAGCCAGCAGTACCCTCATTCGGCTGACTACTGGAAAGTCGACGTGTCGCCTCTGGGCCACAACCTGTACAGCAGTTACGAGCCACCCGTTCTGTTGCTGGCTGTCCAAGGGCCTAATGGAAGCACGAGAGGGGCCCAAGGCAAGGATGGATGAAATGGCCGGCCCACACCACCGAGGATGGATGGGATGTTAGTGCGGGACCTGGCCTGCCGCAGGACGGTTGCGAGAGAGCAAGGTCCCCCGGCATCGGCTTGTCCCCATTCCTGGATAAAACGTTACATCCGCTCGCTGTCGACCACTCGACCGCAGGAGTGCAAAGAGCCGACGATGTGATTGGGCAGAGGCGGTCAGCACCAGAGCACAAGACTCGTTTGCGAACCTCGTCAGGCTTCATCTCCCCGCGCCGGTTGACGATCGACCCTGACGCGGGCATCGACAAGAGGTTCACAGCGTTTGGTGCAGTGACTGGATTCGTCCGCCATGCCATCCATCTGCTTCCATCCGGTCTGCATTCCGTCATGTCTCACCCCGGTCCGTGGTTGCCAGCGGGGAGCATCATGCCGTCATCGGTCGGTGGCGCCGGCTCTGGTCACTGGCGTCTGCTTGTCTGAGTCGTCGTCCGCGGGCTCTCCCGTGAGGCTGGGTGCTGGCGTCTGGGGAAGGCCCGCAAGCCCGGCAACTTGGAAAAGCGACTGCCGTCAGGCACGCGGCAGTTCTCGGTGACGGGACTGGACTCATGCTGAGGTCACTGGGGTCGGCGACGTCGAGAAGAAGACATCTTGTGCCTCTGCGTGCGTTGGGCATGACTGATGTACTGGGATTCTCGTCCTGCCGCAGGCCCCGAAATCCAGGAGAGCCAAGTGACTCGGGCGTCGGTGAGGAGGAAGAAGAGGTCGCATACTTGAATGGTGCCGTGTCTTCGCGGAAGACGTCCCGGCCGCATCAGAGCCGCACCAACCTCAGCACCACCCGCGTCTGCCGGTGCAGCCGGGGCCGATTGCGCTTCAGGTCGGACCGTCGGGGGGTTCTGTGCTCGGGGCCTCGGTAGCCTCCGACGACGGGGCGGCCAGACCCAGGCCGCCCGACTGACTCTGCGACCGCTGACCCCTAAGGGCAAGTCTTGCCTGGCTGTCCTTGATGGGGTGGCGTTGGGCGACCCAGATTGGAGTCCGAGATGACCAATAAGTCCCTGGGGCATGGGGCAGTTTTTGGACCTTTTGTTCGGGAGTGCGCGTGCAATTGGCGATTGAAGGCATGGGCCCGGCCCGCCGTTTGATGACAGCCGAGTTTGCTCGGTGTTTAGCAAGCATGTCAGCAGTTGTGTTTGGAAGGGAGTCCGAATACGCGTAAATTTGTAAGTCCGAAAGGGGAACGGGGGGTCGAGCAGGGCAGATGCATCGGAGGAGGGAGGGCGAAGTGAGAAAAGGTTGCGAGGGATGGATGGATGGGCCTGAAGGTGTCGTTTTTTTTTCTCTTTTTCTTCTTCTCTTTTTCCCCGTCCATGTCCTCGAACTCACTCTTCCACTTCCGACCTGGAACACTCCGCCAGCAAGCCTGATATGTGGAAGGCACCACCGACAATGGCGACTGCCTTTTCGATGCGGGGTGCCAGATGGACGGGGAAGGCGGCCAACAGCCTTGTCATATGTGCCCCGGGGACACTTGCCATAGGGCACACTTTCCCATTCGAGCACCTGACCCGAACCAGTTGGGAAGGAGCGAACAACCGACCACCTCGACTAGATTTCATCACCGCTGCCGACTTGAACTCGGAGGCACGTATTTCTTCCATGGTTGGGATCGATGTCGACAACTTCCATGGAGGCTGACGCAGGCTGGCCGGTACCTGTCAGCTCTCCTTGTCCATGCACTGCAGCACATGCATCAGATGTGGAACCATCGCTTCGCTTCCCTTCCTCCACCTCGGACTTTTTCTGTCGACATGATCCTGCCCATGCCTCGGCAGGCGCTCGAACCCATTCCCGCTCGTACCTCAAGGAAGTCCGCCTTGGCCCGCGCCTTTTCGCCGATCACGGCAGAGCGGCAGATTTAACGTCCATCCACCAAATTTCGGCACATGCTTTACCTGCTCGCAGCTCTGCCGACCTGACTTCATATCAAGGCCCCTCCCTCCCACCCTGCCACCACTCCCCGAATCACCCAACATGTGCTTCGACATGAAGGCATTCGGACCAGCAGCAACTTTTTCGAAATGGACATCGCCGTTGGAAAGACACTCACCACGTCTAGGCGACCCTCTCTCATCCGCTGAAGGGCGCAAAAGGACTGTATCATTGACATTTATTCGAATCTAACTTGAACAGGGTAGCTACCGCACACGTCCGAGACGGTGACCTCGTCGCTCTGGTACTCGTCATCTGTACACAAACGTCGAGTTGTCCAGCGCCGATGACCGGGGAACATCCAACACTTGGTGTCCTCCCATTATGGGTTCCATGTCGTGCGCCGGCAGACCGACCATCTCGCCCGGGAGAGACAAACCTCGGCCCAAGAGCATCTCGGGGGCGGCTGCATGCGGAGAGTATCCCGCCCATGGCACCGGCATCTCATACCCCATGGCCATGCCACCCTTTGGATCAAAATACGCAACACCCGGCGCCTCGATCCAGCCCGCCCCATGGAGCCCATCACCGCCGCCGAGCTCGCCGTGCCACAACCACTCGGGGTACGCCTCCTCCTCTTCCGCCGCCACTCCTACCGCGAAGCCGGCCGCATTGCTCGGGTAGTTTTCCCGTGTAATGCATGCCGACCTGCGCGCAAACCCAGCTAGACGGTCTCTCCGGTAGTGGTGGATCCGCTCTGCCCTGGCCAACTCGCCCGTCAACTCCAGCATGCTCTCCAGGTTCGTCAACGCCGTCATGGAGAGCCGCTCGTCCGCCCCCGACGTCAGTGCGATGCGTGCCGCCGTCTGGAACGAACCAACGGCCGCCGAGACGTTGCCCATGCGGTAGTATTTCCCGCCCAGCTCCACGTGGAGTGCCGCCTCCTGCTCGTCCGTCACCTCATATGCATTGAGATGGTTCGTCAGCACCTCGACCGCTTCGTCCGGCCGCCCCTGGTTCTCCTTGCACGCCGCCAGCAGCCCTGCGTACGAGAGCGCCAGCTCGTCGATCCATGGGTGTTGCTTGCCCGATGCCTCGGCCCGGTCCAGGTATCTGCCCAGCTTCGCCTCGCACTCCTCCGGCCCCTGCCTCGACAGTACGCAGTCGATGTAGTCGCTGTAAAGGAGGTGCGTCAGGAAGTTGGCCGCCCCCGCCCGCTCCTCCATCTCAGGCAGGAGAAACGAGTATAGCCGCACCGAGAGGTCGTGGTAGTCGGAGAACCTCGACACGCTCAGCCGCCTCCAGATGAGGGCCAGGATGTGGTGCTGCCCCAAAACGATGGGAATGAGCCCTGCCAGGTAGTCCAGCACGAGTCGGAGCAGATCGTGCTTGTGGTGGCGTTCCAGGTACCACAGCAGGCAGACGGTTCTCGCCACGAACTCTGGGCTCTCGGCCGCGACAATGTCTTTCAGCGACTCGAAACACGGCCCCAGGATGCTGTTGATGTTAATCTTGTCGCCCTTCATCATGCATCGGTTGACCAGGGCGAAGCTGGCGAGCACCCTCTCGAATAGATCATTGCTCCGGTCCTCTCCGTCGGCCTGGCTGCTGATGCAGTCAAAGTCGTATTCGCAGTGCCAAGATCCCGACGAGAACGACCCATCGACATAATCGCGGAACAGCCTCAGCACCTCGTCGACGCTCTGGGCTTCGGACGGCAGCACCAGGCTTGTTGGTTCCGGGGAACCTGCCGGCGTTCTGCAGGTCACTTCTCGCGTCGTTTGGACGTTGGGCACATGGCCGGCGCGCATCTTGGCCAGCAGCGAGGGGTTGCGTTTGACATATCTCTTGATGTTGTCAAAGTCGACGAGTTGTCCTCGGATCCGGAACTCGGATGGCTTGTTCAGGGCGTCGCGGTCTCTCTTCAGCAACAGGATGGCCAGCACCTCGTCACCCTTGAGCTTCTTGTCGAGTCCCCACTTCCATATCCTCGACTTGTACATCTTGACGCTACACCGACGGCGACAATGCGTTAGATGGCTGGCCTCCGAGCTGCTAGCCAAGGGGGAGAGGCCACGACTTACGTGGCGACAAAGCGGTAGTCCCGCTCCATGATTTGCATCATATCCTTCAACGATCGTTTCTCCTCCTGGTACAGCCTGGTGATGATGGGTCGCATCAACTCCCACTCCTCGGTCGGCACCCTCTTGCGCGCTTTGGACTGGGTCCCATGGCTCCCGGAATCGTCATCGTCCGAGTCGCTCGAGCCGGCTTTCCTCTTGGCCGGCACTATAGAGTCGGCCATCTTGTCGGGGCCGAGACTGGCGGCGTCGTTGCTGTTGGATGCGCGTATTTGGTCGTCGTTGCAACCCCGCGGCGCAGTGACACACAACGGCAAGACGGGTGCTGGAGACGAGTTGAGTTGGCGTCACACGCCAGATTCCTGGACCCGGATCTTTGGTTGTCGAAAGTACTGATTGACGACAGATGTCAGATGTCAGCGGCACAGCAATGCCATGTGGCGCTTTTTCTCCCGTCGGTATGGCGCCCTCGGGAAGATAAAAGGAAGAGGTGCCTGCCATGGTGGGATGAAGGCACGGCTGGACGTGCGGTCCGGCGCCTAGCCCGATCCTTTCGCCCCCTTCGTCCCTGACGGAGGCCGGCCGCAGGGTAGGTAGGGTAGGGGGTGTGTGGACGACAAGGTTACCCTCCTCCCTGCCTGTCTGGTGCCTGCCTCTCCACCACCTCCCGTCCATATTTTCGACCTGCAACACCGAACGAGCGAGGCAGCGAGCGACTGAACCCCCAGCCCGGACCCGATGACCCATCGAAACTTGATGGCCTGTCGAACGACGACCGACCCGCTCATGCTCTCCTGCTGCCTGCGTGCCCAAAGGACCTTGCACTGGGAGTGTGGGGGCCGCCTCTGTGTTACAATTCCTGCCTGTTGAGTCCAGGACAGGGATGCTGCCAGCCTCCCGCAGCAAGCCCAGGAGGAGGGAGCGGGACCCATCCTAGCAGGCGGGGTCGTGGTTGTTGATCAACGGTCCAAGCCAATGGTGCTCAGTCCAAAGGCTCCCCCAATTTCGCCGCGGAAGCAGACTAGCCTGATCTCGTAGGACGTTGCCTGAGAGCTTCGCCTTTTGGCGCCAAATTCCGGAAGAAACCCCTTTCTCCGGATGCATGCTTGCAGGGCCCCCAGGATGCACCACTCCGTTACACCCCCTGCTGGTACGGAAACCCCCTCACCTCGCCTCGCTTCTTCCTCTGGGAGTGACCCTCACCTTGGGGGTTCACGTCGCCAACTCGTTCAACACATGTTGTCGCGCGTCTCGGCTGCAAAGATGGCACCGAAGCACGTCGACCCGAGCATCTGGCACCAGCCCTGACAACCCCGCCGTCTCGGTATCTGCATCGTCTTTCGCCTCGTGGCACAAGCCAGGCAGGCCGGACCTTTGCTGAACAGCACCCTTTCTTCCTTCGCCTGTGAAGCTGTAGTGACCGTGGACAAGTCAGGGGGTTTTCTCGCGCCCGCTGCTTCCCGCCATCGAAGTGCCTGTCCCGAGATAACACCATACGAATATGACGCCTCCTCCATTGGACCCGCGTCGGTTAACTCAGAGGACAAGAAATGAGAGACGATGGGTCTCGCTGCTGGCATCCAATCTCCAGCACGGCATAATAGTCTCTTGGCTACCACCTCTGCAAGCACGGCGCAATCGCATTGGACTTTTGTCCAGCCTTGTCGCATCCATGAGCCTGGTACACGGGATGGGTTGCGGCGCCCGCAGGGAGATGAGGTACCGTCCCAGCCCTGTTGAGGTCTACAGGGCCTTTGACAACCCCCTGACAGCACTACGCAGTCCGTCTGCCTTGGTGGCTACGGCGGGCGGCAAAGCACCAAACACCAGGGGTGTCTATTTCTCTGGCCTCTGTCGTCGCATCACCTCCACCGGCGTTGCATAGAATGACCCACCATGGAAATAGCCAACAATTGCATCCATGCCCGGGCCTTTCCTTACCAGTCAGTAGCCGTCGGCGTGTGGTCTCTATTAGTTGAGTGCTGCATGTATCCGCGAAGCAGCACATCACCTCTCTTGATGGGGAATCCCTGAACTGTTTTCGGAACGTACCACCGTCCAAGCCGCTTCCCGGCCGGGTTTGCTTGTCTTGGGCACAGAAGCCTGCCCGCCCGTTGCGCCGTCCGTGCCCCTGCGGGCCGGGTGCCAGGACACACCGGAGGAAGTCAAAGTCGGCTTGCAATTCGGCGCCTTACGAAGTCTCGAGCCTCTCCTCCTCCAGGACCCCGTCCTCTTGCGCGAGGCCGCTCTCCACGACAGACGACCGGCCCTGTCACCGAAGCCCGCTCCTGCCGATCGACATGGGTCGCCCGGTGAGCATGACCCGCTGCAGCCTCAGCCTTGCTGCCGCGAGGGAGGATGGGTGACTGCCCTTGCGGTTTAGTCGCCGAAATGTCTACAAACCGGGCCGGGTTGGCCGCCGGTGAGGAGAAGCCCTGACAAAGACCCAGCTAAGCCTGCCTAAGAAGGGGCTCGAGAGATGCCCGATACGGCCGCAAGGCCGGACTTTACAAGTGCCTTGTCTGCACGCCCTTCGCTCTCGCTGTTCCTCAGGGGGGTCTGCTCTGGAGAACACGTTCGGCTGTCGGCTCGCGCCTCTGACAGCACAGCTGTGAAGCACACAATATGATCAGCTCCCATCAACGAAACGTAGCTGCGCCATGAAAGCCCTGGGCATGCGCATGCAAGATACAGGCGCTGCACCAATCTCGCCCATGCCCATGCGCGGTGTGGCCGTGGGCGGTTTGAGGGGGCCTCGTGAGAAGGAAGGCACATGATTCGGCACGAGGGAACTTTGGTTCAAGCATCATCCCTTACCCACCTGTTGACCACCAAAAAAGTCCCGGCGGGGCGGCGCGTCTTCCATGACTGCTCTGAATGCACGGCATGCCTACCCAGGATGGGATGTGACATGGACAAGTCTCGCGGTCGCCCCTCGCCCCTCGCGCCTCGCTCCACGACCACTGGCACCTGGCCATCTTTGAACCTCCCCAAGATTCAAACAAAGTCCTGACGCAGACTGGAGATCGCCCCTCTCTTACGGGCGAAAGTGTCGTCGGCCGCGAGGACAAAATGCCTTCAGGCAGACCGTCCGCCACCCCGACACCTCACATCATTTCCCGCCGCACACACCAAATCAGCTCAAGCAGCGTCGAGTCAAGAAGCAGCGTCTCTTTCGAACCCATATCCTAACGGAAATACCAAGTCGCCAGGACAACATGTCGGACCGCAGTCAACCACCGCACCACAACGCCCAGGGCGGGCCTGGACGGTCTCGGGTGGTCCCAACGACCGTTGGCGACCCTGCCCAAGGTGCGGCAGCGTCCACTTCTGAAGAACCCAAGTCTATGCAGAGGCTCCATGCGGACACGGTGAGCCATTCCATCCACAGTTGTCCAGAAGAGACGAGCCGCCATGCTGACGCGCCCACCGCGAGAAGGTCGCCGCCTTAAATGATGCACCCCACGATCTGCTTGACCCTGCTCTTCACCACCCGGCGGGCACTTCGCAGGCTACGAGTTCTAGCCCGACCGGCCGGGGACCTCTGCAGACCACGATCTTTGACGGACTCCTGCCGCGGATCGAGACACGAGGACAGAGCAAGCGGCCGTCTCGAAAGGCCAGCGAGAAGAGGCCCGAACACGAGCAGTCGCCCTCGCAGCAGCAACCCCCTCCCAACCCCCAGCCAGACCACAGCAAAGAAGAGTCCAATACATCAACGAAGTAATGCAACAGACGACACATGAATGACGATGGACGGCTCAAGCCGGCCTGCCTGAATGGCAGCAAGCAGTACGGTAGATGGGCGGAGTCGTGCCCACGAGTCGGCCTGGACATCCTCCTCGTGTGGTGGCGTACTCGTAATAAATGGCGAGGGGCCCGCCTCATCAACGGGCCATCTCTGGGGTCTTGCCCGATCTTCCCCTCAAGCCCGGCGCCACGCCGGCCAGACCACGATTCGGTGGGCTGGATCGAGTGTCTCGAAGAAGAAAACGAAGAAGAAGACGGCGAGGGGGGGCGCGGCCCAGCTGGGCAGGGGGTGGCCTGTGCTCAGTGTCGTCAAGCCTTGACCTGGGTCTTCATCCCAAGGTTGCGGGATTCGTCAACGGGAATTGGCGGACGGGGGCGGCGCCGGGGTGGTGGAAATCACCGAGGGAGTAACGTCAGGGTCATCCCCTGGTGCGTAGCAAGGCGAGCGTCAGGTGTTGGAGACTCAAGTTGCGCCACCAGAACCAGCGATCCGGGGACCTGCTTCTCTGGCGTGGCAGGTGCGTCATTGTCATGTATACGCTGCATATGAAGAAATGTCCCTTACAAGGATGGTCCTTTCCCGCCTGGAACGCCTGGAATGATATGCTCACTGGTGTGCCCAGGCCTGGCCGGCTGTGAAATGGAGGGGCACAGGGGGCTCTGATGCACGTCTGACACCCACGGCTGTTGGTACGGCACAGGCACACGTGTTTCTCGGTTCCACTTACGCACGCTGTGCAGACGGCAAGATCTGGCAGGCAGCTCGAGTTCGTACTCGTACGAATCTGTGAATGCCATCTCATCACGTCTGGCCAAAGGGGGCAGGGGCTCAGGGAGCGGGCACCAACCCATGCCCAGTTCTTTGCGGCTCCAGCACCGCAGCAAAAGTCCATGCGCGTACTTCTGCCTGCCAATAGCCTGCCGTTCAAGAATTGCAACAGAAGGACAAACCTCGAGGAAAACCCCCTCACCTCCATAACGGGTACGATCTCGCCAGTCTTCGGATATTGCGTTTCCAGATGGCGGGCGGCAGTGCTGTCGATAGTGGAGAACATCTCGGCGGCCTTGTCCGAGAAGGAGGGGCTCCCCCAGACTAGAGAACATCAGGCGACTCCGAGGCAGCCCGCCCCAAGGTTCCATGAGTACGGCCGTACGGTGGCGGGAGAGTTGGGGGCCGGCGGGGGGGGACTCGGGGGGAGGCAATTACAACCAAACCCCCCCTCCCTCCGGATCGCAACCTTGAAGTTCAGCAGGATGCGCCGGGGGACATTGTCCCCCATGGGAAACCCGGCCCAGCGGTTCGTCCGTGTACGATGGACGGAGATGGACGTCGTTGGGATCTGTCTGTCTATGCCGGCATGAGCGTGAGCCGCAGCGGTTCGTGGTTGGTCGCTAACGAGTGAGTTGCTGAAGAAGACGGACGGGGGTGCGGAGACCGTCTCGGCCGGGCCCGGGCCGGGAGTGGTGACTGTCACGAAGAGAGAGGGAGAGAGGAAAAGGAAAAGAGGGGAAACAAGCAAAACTCAACCCGCTGCACGAGGGAAGCCGGGGGGGGNGGGGGGGGGGGGGTTCGGCAATGGACACTGGCACATCGATACCCTCCCTGTCTTTGGTCAGAAGAGGCAGGTCGTTGGGCAGGTTCGTGCGGAATATCGCCGTCAAGTTGCAGCACACATTTTGCCCGTCAACGACAGTGGACAAGATGTACTCAACCGAACAGACTGGCAGTTCTCTCCCTCTCTCTTCGAGCCCACGTGGTTGTACCAAGACAGTCAGTCTCCCTCGTCTGAGCCAAGACATCCCACGTTGCATGTCATCGGCAAGTTAGACGCAAGCCGAGCTGGTTCCAAAGGCACAAAGAGTGTGCCGTACCGGGTCTTGGTCGGAATCGCGCGGCTTTCCCGCTTGGAACTTTCCGAGGGGTTGCCTGTGGCAGTGTTGGGTGCAGGTTACATGTATCCACGGCCAAGGGAGAATACTCCCGGACGGTAGACCCTGAGTCACCCCCTAAACCGCCCCCCCTGGAGTGAACCCCTTCGCGCCCTTCGCGCCTGATGGACTGCACCCCCTTGACAGGCTTGAAGAGCCCGCCAACGCAAGCGCTCCAACCAACCAACCGCGCCAGGGGTGGGACAGCTGCGGTTCAAATTTTCTGCCCTCGAAACGGGGCCACCCCCTCCCCCCCGGGCTTCTGAGGGCCGGCCGGAGTTCTGCCCGCCACGTGTGGGCTGACAGGCTTTGGGACTGGAGGGAGGATGGTTCGTCGGGGGTTCTGGAAGGGCCACCACAACGCACAGGAAGGCTGATGGAAAAGCCCACTGAGCGTCGGCAAGTGGGAGAGTCTAGGGAGCACGGCCGCACACCGCACACTGCACAGCAGCTGGATCTCAGGCGGTCCCCTCCCCATTCGCTCCCCAGGCTAAAAGCCGGCCGGGCCAAGCAGTGACCCGTCCGTCTGCCCTGTGAGGAAAGCACCTCGCGCGAGTGCGGTGCGCGCCTGATAGCATAGATAGCGTAAAGTAGCGCGGCCCGCTTTGAGCCGGCGACCATTCGTAGGCAGGTACTGGCGCTGCTTTCTGGGGGCAGAAGCTCGAGGGAAGATGCCGGCGTGCGGGTAGTGCACCGGCCAGAGGGGAGGAGGGGAGACTAGGAACGGCGGTCAGATCGATCCGGCTCGGGGGGTTCCGCGCCCTGTCCTTCGACCGATGCCCGCTGAAGAGAGTCGACATGGTAGCCCGGCCCGCTGTGGTTAAGTACGAGTTACGAGTAGCTCTTCAGGGCAGGTCGTTGGAGGGAGGTCGGCGGCTCTACCTTGCTTGCATATGAAGCTATGGCAATATTCACGGCGATCGTCAGCTTGCCCCTGGCTAGGCAGGCTATGCTAAGGTCTGCTATGGTACATGCACACTCCAGGAGTCTCGCTTGTCAGAGCGGCCGCAGGAAGAGATGGTGACCATTGACAGGGAACGTTGTCAAATCTTGTCGCTTACTTTTGCCTCTTTCTGCCTGTTGGAAGCGAAGAGGATTCACTTTCCCAGGGACCAGAGTGGGCCGGGCTGAGCTAGACTGATGGATTTCTCTGGGCGTCACCCCGTGACGAGATGCGCTTTGCAGATGCAGCTTTGGGGGCTGCTCGGAGGGTTTCATACATAGGCGGTCAAGAATTAGGCTTGAGGATGGAAAGGATTCGAGTCTCGGGGACTTCTTCTGCGGATTGACCTCGAGGGGTGCTGGTGGGAGTCTTGTCACAACTGAGCTTCAAGCAGCGAGTCTTGGCCTGGATGAACATGGTTAGGGCCACAGGAGGCAATCGCTCCCAGAAGCAAGACGGCGCGGGATGATGGGGTTCTTCGCGTCTCGGCGGCATGTTTGCTTCGGCGTCTCCGAATCGTCCGGATGCGATGCCCGGACGACGGACGTGACGGACCCCGCACCGACGCATGCCGGCGACAAATGCAGCCTCTCAACAATGTTCTTGTTGTAGACCGCCCTGCCGCACGGGCACATGGCAAGTATCAGGCGAAAGCGCTTGCGTCTGGGCCGGCCTGGAGAATGTCGATCGGGGCCAGAACAGAACAAGCGAGGGTTCAGGGGAGAGCTCCTCCGGCAAGGTCCGCGGCCAAGGAAAGGAGCCAGCGTCTGCTAGGCTTGTTTCCTCCCTGGATCTCACAGTGAAAGGTACCTAGGTGGTCGTATAGTCAAGCCAGTGATGAGCCATGGTGACGCGGTGAGGACTCCGTCGTTCTTGGCCTTGCCATAGGCAGCAATAAATTCCGGACCAGAATGCCCAACGCCGGCAAGCGGGTGACAAAAAAGATGAGACTCCTTACTGGGCGACTACCAGCTGTTAGCGTCTCATTTATTTTGTCACCCGCTTGCCCCCGAGAGGGGGTCCAAGGTCCAGGTCCTGCCTGGGGAGAAGGGGGGCGCATCGACCGCTCAAGGGGGCTCGGCGTAGGGGACGCGGAGACATGGAGTTGGTAGGCTGGGGGCGCCGCAGGATCAGGAGCGCCGTACCGTACCATGGGAGGAAGGGAACCTAGACAACCCCCCATCTTCCTGCTCAGAGCAAGAATGCTCGGCATTCTACCGAAGGCGTTAGCGGGCGAATCCTTCGGGATGCGGGCAGGCTTGTTCCTCCGTCTGCCGAGATGGATTAGAATCCTGCCGCGATGGGCGGTTGGAAGTGCCGACAAGAGGAGCGCGGCACTGGGATTGAAGTGAAGCTGTCTGTCTGTCTGCAACCAAGGCCACTGGATGTCTGTCGTCCGGCGTTGGATGTTGGGGGCCAGAGGCGGAGTGGTGAGGCCGATGCTCCGGCTGTGTGTGCCCGGGGGAGCTTCGACCGACGCGTCCGGGGTGGGTGGCTCGTCCCCCGGCTGCCGCCGGCCATAATTGCCGGGCGCACGGTCTCAAAACTGGAACCAGGATGGTGGATGGCGTTGTATCGTTTGATGCGTGGCCGCGAGGCGAAGGGCGTTGATCGAGAATTAGACTAATGTTCCAAGGGAAGGGCGGTTCACGGTGTTCCATCACGACTGGAGTCGATGACATTGCCTGCAAGCGGGGTCAGGAGTTGTGGTCACGTGGCTGGTCACGAGCTACAGACCTGGGTGGAAAGGCCCGTGCGTCGCTGTTAATTGGCGCCCCGCGACTCGGACGCGTCCTGTCGCGTCTCCCGCGAAAAGTGCCCCCAGCAACCGGCACACACCACCATCACCATCACACCAGAGACACGGCAACTAATATTGCCGGACACCCCTCCCCCAACCCAATCCGAACCGTCACCATCTGAACCACAAGGAGATTCGCTTCCAAATACACCCAAAACACACCTCACCGGACACAACCGGCCGCCGCCATGCTCCGGGCAGACCACAACCGCATCGACGCCAAGCGGCGCAACGTTGGCGACTATCGCAAGAAACAGTTCGCCGAGGCCGCCTACAAGGACCAGCAGTACCCAAGCCGCCTCAACTTCTACATCGACCCGCCAACCGCCGACATCACCCTCGAGCAATTCGAGCAATGGGCCATTGACCGGCTACGCGTCCTCGCCGAGCTCGAGGCTTGCTCGTTCCGCAACAAGACACCCGCAGAGACCGCCGCACACATGAAGCCCCTGCTCGAAAAGTACCTCCCCCTCGACACCAACGCGTCGCACTCGCCCCATGCGGCCGCTCAACGCCAAAAGGACCACTACAGTCACTTTATCCTGCGCCTCGCCTTCTCCGCCACCGAGGACCTGCGCCGCCGCTTCTCCCGCGTCGAGTCGACCCTTTTCCGCTTGCGCTTCAACTCGGACGATACCGCTGGCCGCAACGCTTTCGTGGCGGGCCTCGACCTCGAATGGTGTGAGAGCGTCTCGGAGGATGAGAGGAGGCTGTACGCCGACGAGCTGGCCGCCATGACCCGCACAAAGGGCAATGCTGGCGCCGCCGCCGGCCAGGACGACGATACCTGGTTCAAAGTCGACTGGGCCCGCGTCCCCGAGCTCGTGGAGCAGCGCCGTGTGCTCCTCCGCGGCGGCAAGGCCTTTGTGCCTGGCCGCGAGCAGGCCAGCATGGTCATGGGCGAGTTCACCGCGCGTCTGGAGCGGCAACTCGAGCTCACGGCGCGCGCCCTACCGCGCCTCGACGAGGACGACCGACTGACGCCTATCCTCGCGCACCTGTCCAAGAACTTCATCACCCCCGACGCCTCGTACCTCTCTGGCGCTGGCGAAGGTGTCGCCGCGCCCGGCGCTGCCATGACGGCCGCCAACGTCGACGCCCTCTCCCAGCACTTCCCCGCCTGCATGTCGCACCTGCACCGCTCGCTTCGCCGCGACGCCCACCTCAAGCACTACGGCCGTCTGCAGTACACGCTCTTCCTCAAGGGCATCGGCCTCAACCTCGAGGAGTGTCTGCTCTTCTGGCGCCAGGCCTTCCGCAACACGACCGACGATACCTTCAACAAGGAGTACCGCTACAACGTGCGTCACACTTACGGCGATGTGGGCGGTGACTCGAATCGCCGTGGCCGCGGCTACAGCCCCTTCAGCTGCCAGAAAATCCTGACCGAGCACCCCCCGGGCCCTGGCGAGGCTCACGGCTGCCCGTACCGCCACTTTGACCTGGAGAACCTCAACGCCCTGGTCCAGAGCATGGGAGTCTCGGACCGATCCGTCATGCAGGGCGTCAAGGAGGACAAGGACAGCCAGCGCTTCCACATGGCCTGCAACCGGTGGGTGCCACTCTATTTTGTACTCTTGGCGCAACAATTGCTGACCTTTTCTGCTACAGTGTCTTCGACCACCTCCACAAGCAGGAGATCCGCAAGGCCAAGGACGAAGGCATCTATACGTCGGCGCAGCTCGAGACAATTGTGCATCCGAACGAGTACTTCAAGCGGAGCTACCTGCTGAAAAACCTGGACAAGGCAAAGGAAGCGGACGTCCACATGGAGGGGTAGGGGGTATCGGAATGTTTGGAATAATGGGACTGGGCCAGCGAGGGGTGCATGCTTGATTTTGGGCGTATGGCGTTGGGCCTTTACTTGCCGTCACGAGCATCATGACGATGGCGGATATAAGGGTTGATAGTACCTAGGTTGGGGCTAGGCCGGCGAGGGTGCTGCCTGGTGTGCGGACGTTTAATGCATAGGGCAGCCTGTGAATCTATTCATTGGTCTGAAGCGGCTTTGGCCCAAAGCACGCTGTTGTGGATGTTGGCGATACTCAGCACACGTCTCGACGAGTCGATCGGGCTGGGACAGCTGCCCTGGCTGAACGGCCTAATCGACCCAGCCTCTTTTTCCACTTGTTAGTGAGTCCCCCTTTCAGACGAACGAGTGCATTTGGGGAGAGAGGGGCCGGGATAGAGACATCCGCGGGGGAGGGGTCGAGTCCATCGGATGAACCGGCCAGTCCAAGCTTCGACCACTACTATTGACGTTGAAAGCTGACGGGGGAGCTGTGGTCAGCTGTCAGAGCTTACAAGATCGACACATTTACGAGCCTCGGATCCTTCAACGTCGGCACGATCAGAGGCGTGCGCGTCTTCGAGACCATCGGGCGAATCCTGCAGCACTTTTCACGAGTCGACGAAAATACCAGAGACATCCGGTCAGGTCGTGGCTCTCCAGTGGTGTCTGGCCAAGTCGTCATGCCGACATATGGCCGTGTTGGCAAAGGATACGAGGCTGGGTGTGATGTGCCGGACTAGATCCAGCGACGTCAAAGGAGGACGGAGGAGGCCACCCAACACTGGGCCACCGCCGGGTACTGATGCGGAGAGGGCGGGTTGGTGTGGTCACGGCAACGTAACGGCTTGGGCGGGCCCAGTGACCCTGCCTGCCGTCTGCCCACGTTGGATACCACGTTGTGGTCTGCCTTGTCTCAGAACCCGAGGACTTTAGAAGACGAGCGGCGTCACGACGGCGTGTGCCCGCCACCCCGTTGGTGGTCTATTTTCGATGGCGGGGGAGGGGGATGTCCCCAGGCCAACTGACAATTTGCGGGAGCCTGGTGCTAGAGGTTGGACCTTAGTGCGCGTGTTGACCGTGTCGGGAGGGCCACGATGGCTGGTGTCTTGCATCTTGGGACCCTTCTCAGCTGCAGCCATGCCGAGTCCGGTGGTCATCGAATATTGAATCCTCGAGGCGGTGCTCCGCCAACGGGAGGGCAGAGTTTGAGTCGGTGAGGAGATGGCGCCATCATGGGGGGTGATGCGCAAAGTGTCATCAGGCTATGAGGCAGAGGTAGCCCGGCAGACGGAGCATGTGAGCGGGATTTCGATGGCGATGAGATCGGGCATGGGGGGATGGGGGCTATTTTTGGGGGAGAGGGGGACGATGCCGTGTGACGGCGGAGAAGGGCCAAGATACGAAGGCCGGGGGAGGGCGAGCTGGCAACTGTTACGTTGGGCCGGCTGACTGACGGACTGCGCCGAGGCCAGCCCTACCGATTCTCCGGTCCAGTGACAGCGGGCCTCGTGCATAGCACTTTTCGACCAGCATCATCATCATCAGCAGCAGCAGCCCCAACCCCAGCCCCAGAGGCTACCGAAAGACAACAGGACAGCGCATTAGGTCGATTCCCGAGTCCACCATCTCATCTTCCGCTCAGGCTTCCAGTTCCCCCAGCCCTGCCAACCCTCAGGTGTGCACAGCCTGCCCGGCTTCAAACCAACTCGGGAACGGCGCGGCGGTGCGATTGGAAGGTTTTCGGGCGGAGCACCCGACGGAAGCTGTGGAGGGGCCCTGAAGCAGTTTAGCGCTCCAGCCTGCGTCGGGGCGCCGTCTGCCGGGTCGGGAAAGGGTGGAAAGACGTGCAGGTGCTGTGGCTTGCGTGGGTGATGTCGATGCGGAGTAGCGCCCAGCTGCTAGCACAGACAGGTCTTGGTGCCGAGACGGCGGAATCTCGTAAGGCAGTGTGGGCCATTTCTAGGGAGGCAGTGAGACCCGGACGTCAGTCAGGTCAAGTTTCCGTCCCCGTCGACGATCGGCCCGTCAATCAGCTGCACCTATGGCTGCTTCCGGAGGCGCAGGCTCACTCTCACCACCACAACCACGAGCCCCGAAGCCTGGCGTCGATGTGAGCGGGCACTAGCTGACAGACACCGACCACCCCTTTCTATTGTTGTCCTGGACGCGGACACCATGTTTTTGAAGGGGCTCGAGATGTATATAACACAAGGGGTCTCGGGTCTTGGATGGGAATTATCTCCAGCACTCACACTCACACTCACACTCACACCCTCATCTCTTCTCTCTTCTATCTCATAGTACACCACCGCATCCATCTTTCTTCTCTACAGCATCAACACCAGCATCTCTCCAGTATCTACACCGTCAACATGCGCTACTCTCTCACTCTCATCGCCTTTGCCGTAACGGCTCTGGCCCTTCCCACTGCCCAACCGGCTGCCCAGCCTGATGCCAACCCGGCTGCCAACCCGGCTGATGATGGCTCATGGAGGCCCGGCAAGTGTAAGTACCCCCTCACCGAAATATCCTAAAACGCCCCCGACTAACACCTCTAGACGAGGGTCCTGGAACAAAGTACGACGATGGCAAGTGGTACCCGGGCAAATACCCCGGTGGAAAGGCCAAGCGTGCCGACGACGGCTCTTGGTACCCAGGAAAATATGAGGGCGGGTCTACGGGTTACGATGATGGCAAGTGGGCGCCTGGCAAATACGAGGGCCCTGGCAGTACGTCACAGACGCGTCGGTTTTCCTTATCCATAAAGGGCAAGCACTGACTCTATTTCTTTGACAGCTCCTTACGATGATGGCAAGTGGTACCCGGGCAAGTACCCTGGCAAGGCGAAGCGTGCCGACGATGGCTCTTGGTACCCCGGCAAATACGAGGGCCCCGGCAGTATGTCACTCCCGGAACCCCTCTATGAAGGCCAATGACCGACTCTACTTCCTTGGCAGCTCCTTACGATGATGGCAAGTGGTACCCGGGCAAGTACCCCGGTGGAAAGGCCAAGCGTGCTGATGACGGCTCTTGGTACCCCGGCAAGTGTAAGTCGACCATTTCACCAAGATATCCCCCTCCAACTAACATATCCCCTAGACGAAGGAGGCAACACAGGCTATGATGATGGCAAGTGGGCTCCTGGCAAGTACGAGGGTGGCAACACTGGCTATGACGATGGTCAGTACCACGGCGGAAAGAAGGAGTAGACAGCGAGCATTTTGTCTCTGAGCGTTTCTCTCTACTCTGGGTTTCTTGGCAGCATGCGCGCCGGCGTTTTCACTTTTGGGAATTGGGATTTGGTCCTTCAATGGTAGATATTTTTAATACAACGCATGGTCGTTACACAATTCAATGGTGACTTGGCACTGCCCTGACACTTCAGACAGTCAACGAGATATGCCGGGGTGGGTCTCCTGCCCTCCGCGCCGGCCCATGCTCCGACTTGAGATGGTCCGAGGCCATTTTTATTTCAAAAGACCGAAAAAGTCACTTTCACTTCACAAGGTAAGACAAGTTCGATTCGAGATGCTCAAGGGATGATGCACGTCACACGAGATGCCGTATTCCGGGGGCTGCTCCGTGTCGAGTGGGGCCGCTCCGGGACCGACCCGCCGCGCAAGTTGCGACTTGGACCCGGACTGCCGGCGACGCCACAGAAACTCGACATAAAATCCAGGAGGAGTCTTGATCCACCAATAAGACAAGAAAGATTACTAGTACGGTTGAAAGCAAATAACATTATATGGCCAAACCCCGGTTCCCTGTCTTCTCTACCCTGCCGTTGCAATGAGATATGGACCAGGCCAACAGTGGATTAGCTCACTCCCATAGAACCCATCAACCTCCGATTCGCCGCCTAAACGAGCTATGGGGCCTTTATCAGCGCTGCCTTGATGAACCCCCTGAAGGCCCCATCCCCGACGCAGACCATTCATTGCATTGCCGGGCATGCCCAGGCTGCATCTCACCGTCATGACAAAACCCTTCCCGCTCACCTCATACGGTGACCATACGACGGATCGCCACCATCATCTCAAGCGAAACAAACAATGACTTTGCCCAAGCCCGAGCGTGTTAGGGCATTCAAGCCAAAGACCAAAACGGGCTGCCTCACCTGCAAGTACGTCGTCGTCCTTCTGCCCGCCCTCTGCCCTGTCTGCAGCGAGAAGCACACCAGGGACTAACTTGTCCAAGACAGAGGCGCGTCAAGTGCGACGAGGCCCGGCCCGCATGCAACAGATGCACAAAGTTGTCGATTGAGTGCGCCGGGTATAAGCCCATCGGCTCCGCGAACCATGGCGGCTCAAGTCACCGCCCGCGGCTGCTGCCCAAGCATGCCGCGCCGGCATGGGCATCAGCCGTGGTTAGGTCCCCTGGCGCTTCTCCCGCGGCAGCATTCCTGAGTCAACAGGACTTTGTGTACTTCCGCTTCTTCAGGGAACAGTCGACGCGCATCTTGGCCGGGCCGTACAAGGACAACCTTTGGGAGCGCGTCATCCTGCAGGCCTGCCACGAGGAACCTTCTATCCGGGCCCTTGCTGCCTCTGTTGGCGCCCTCGAGCTGTCCATGAACAGCACCTACAGCAACAGTACGAGTGACAGCCGGAGCGCCACCCCCGGATATCCACTTGACGGCCCCGGACGGACTGCCGACCACCGGTTCTACGCCCTTGATCACTACGGCCGCGCCCTCGCCGGTGTCCGAAGACTAGCGGACTTGCGCCGTCCCGGTGCTACCCGCCACGCCTTGATTGCTGCCATCCTCATCTATTGCTTCGAATGTATCTGCGACGGGCCCGAAAGGGCCATTGCCCACTTTGAAAAGGCCCTCTACTTCCTTGGCGACGAGCTGGCCCGCCATGGCCGACCCTATCGGCATTTGACCACCACCTCACCCACGCCTGACCTCGAAGGCGAGCTCGTCGCCGCCTTTGTGCGCCTCGACAGCGGTCTCCTCGGCCGCCCCGCCTCGTACAAGACGGCCCGCGTCCAACGTTTCCTTGTCACATGCGACTTTTCCGACCTCTCTCTCCCGGCCTCCTTCTCCAGTATCGATGAGGCTCGTAACTATCTCGAGCAGGCTCAGTTCTTCTGCATGCCTCAGCTGGTTGGCTCGTGGGCCCACGCCATGACCCAGGATGGCCTGGAGCTCTCTCCCGAAGTTCTCCACGTCGCTAGGCAGACGTCGGTCCGTATCGGCAAGTGGATGGCCGCCTTTGAGCCTCTTCTCCAGCGCGCATTTGCTGCCCGCGCTCGCGGCGAGCCCTTTGACGCCGAGTTTTCCCTCAAGATCCAGGCCCTCATGTCCAACCTGGCCGCCCAGGCCATCTGGTCTTTTGCCGATGACGCCGGGGAGTACAGCGACATAGCCCGCGATCTCGTTGCCGACAGCCACGCCCTCAACGCCCTGTCCCGTGCCATCGCCAATGGGCCTAATTTCCAAAAGACCTTTGTGTGGAACAATAGTATCCTACAGGGCCTGATCACCGTCATCAGCGCCGCCCCCAACCGCGCCGCCCGTGCCGAGGCCCTGGAGATCATCAAAAGCGTCAGGCCCCGCCGAGAATGCGCCTGGGACAGTGTCGCCCTCGCCCAGACAGGGGAGATCTGTCTTGCTATGAGCATAGACTTGAATCCGTTTGGGAAAGTAAAGTCGAACAAGTTCCATGTCTTCACGGACGTGTGGAACCGGGATGAGGGTGAGCAGGTGATGGGGTGTGGCGTGCAGCAGGGTCCGAAGGTGCTGGCCGAGGACCTGATGAACGAGCATGCGTGGTTGATGAAGAGTTGTCTGCCCGGGGTGTCTGACAGAGGAGGCGCGGAGATTCTTCAGGAGCCTGGCCCTATCCACAAATACGTATAGAGACAGAGTGTAGTGTCCTTTGGAGTGGTGTTCGGTCCTCGCATTTGCAAGCTCTTCTAGCGGTCTGTCAATGGAAAATCGTCTTATGTCTGCAGTCATGTGTCCGCTTGGCTTGTCAATTTGCGAAAGCATTGGAGGTTGCGCTCACTTCCCTCCTTGTTTCTGTGACTCGATTGAACCGTCTTCGTTATGCCGTACTACTCCTTTCCAGTCCGGCATCTGGTGGTCTGTGGACATTCCTCGGAATCCGAAGACGATGCTGAAAACCCGCGCACAAGTTGACTCAAAGGGCGCGACGACATGCCAAGCGGAGTTCCGCCCTCAATCGCATCGAAATCTCCAGCATAAGACATTTGCAAGATGACGAGAATGAGTCGTGTGAGGTCTGAGGTCAAATCCCGCGGTGTTTGATTGAGGTCCCCGAGGTATCAGCGAGAGCTGACCAACCCCAAACTCCACATGTTCCATCGCCATGATTGGCGCCTAAGAAAAGACCGAATCCGAACTTGAAGAGTCAACGCTGTCAGCTGAGATGAATCCAGACCACCACCCCCGCCTTTCGTGAGGCCGATGAATGTAGCGTCACTGTTGCCTGAAACAGCGTATCCTAGACCAAGATCAAAACCCGCGGTATTTGTTTGATTGATTGATTCCCAAACGGCGAGGCCGGGAAACGTTGCTCATCGCCGTGCTCGAGATTCAATGAGGCAACCCCGAGTGTTACTCATCCTCTCCGGCACCTCACGATCGCGGGATTAGTCGGTATCTTAGGGTGAACTTAAAAGGACCTGTCGCCATCGTCGAGATTACCTCAAATATTGCACAGCATCTCTACGCTGCACTCTCACCCAAGCAACTTAACCAAAAAATAACAACCATGTCCAACCAAGTCGAATCGAGGCCCCCTCTTCCGCCTTTCACCGCGGAATCTGCCCAGATCAAGGTGAAGGCCGCTCAGGATGCCTGGAACACCAGGTTCGTGCTGCCCCTCACGCATTTTATCGAACTAAAACTTACATGCTGCAAGGGACCCCGCCAAAGTGAAGATGGCATACACGCCCGACACCGTCTGGCGCAACAGGGACACCTTCCTCAAGGGCCGCGAGGAGGCCGAGAAGTGGTTGACCGCCAAGTGGGCGAAGGAAGACGGCTACAGGCTTCGCAAGGAGCTGTTCGCTTTCACCGAGAACAAGGTAAGACTGAATGAGCTGCCCGTGCCAGCACTTGGACCGTTGGCTGACTTGACCACAGATTGCCGTCCAGTTCTGGTACGAGTGGCACGATGAGTCCGGACAGTGGTGGCGGACGTATGGTCTTGAAGATTGGACTTTTGCCGACAACGGTCTGATGCGCAAGAGGCACATGAGTGGAAACGATGTCAAGATTGAAGAGGCGCAGAGGTGGTTCAAGGATGGTGTGGATGTAAACACGGTGCCCATCGGCGAGGAGCACTGGTGAGCATTACTTACGAAGAGTCTTGCCGCAACATCATCCCCGCTCAAAAATAGAGACAATTCGATACTGCCAGTTCCAGTACGTGACGTAAGCGCTGCATGATGCATCCATGGGCCAGCGTGCAGGTTGCCGATTGGAAGTGGGTGCCTGCAGCTTGCACCCCCTCACTTCAAGAGACAAGATTCGCTTGCGGCCACCTACTCGACGGCTGTCTCTGTAACTGATGCCAAGTTACTGAAAGCAACCCTGGACGACTTCGAGAAACACCAAAGATGGCCGATCAAGACACGGATGGTCCCGACCTTGTTGAGGCATTTGTGCGCTGGCGATGGGAAGGGTATTTCACGGATGAGCTCGAAGTCCTCTACCACTATTCGCCCGCGTGGAGGAAACGAGTCTTGGAACTATGGGAGGAATATGAAGATCTGGAGCGACGCCAAAGAGCTCTCTTCCTGCCACGATTCGAGTGGCAGGATCCAACAGACGACTTGCGCGACATGGACTTGCGAGATGCCGCCAGACCGATCAATCCCGACCTGACCAAGAGCCACTACCCGACGATCCCGCTCTCCATTCACCTCAATGTTCATCTTGGCCGCGAGGACCCAGACTCTGATCGGCGACTGTACCCGTGGGGGGCGGCTCTTGCAGACTGGCAGCAGATCCGGATGTTGTATCATGAGAATGCAGAGTACGCCCGCAGCCTGTCCGTATCGCAAGAGCGGTCGCTGCTCTTACTGGATGAGTGGTGGACGTCAGCATACAGCGATACCAAGCCTCTGGAGGCAACACGCACGTTTCTCGAGGAGAGGAAGGATGAAGAGGACATCGAAGACCCGACGGTACACCTGAACGACTACGCGGCGGATACGATGACCAATACGAGCCTCTATCACGCCGCCTGCTTCGAGCTGTTCATTCAAGAACTTCACCCTCGAGCTTGGAGGCCTTACCAGGGAGAGAACACGGTCGAAACTTTGCAAGCCATGAGGGTCGCAGTCTCTGAAACGGCATTGTACCAGCGCATGGCTTATGCGACATTGAATCCCGGCGCCGCGGTTGACCAGCGGGCGAAACCGTACCCACGACGGATAGACCGAAGACCGGATCTCCTGCTTGGAGGCGACGAGCGTGCCGCTGTCACAAGGAAGCCGTACTATCTCTGGGACTGTGAGCAAAACGTCACCCTCGAGGTCCACACACTCCCCGTGTGCCCGGACTACGTCTGCATCAGCCATACCTGGGGCAGATGGAGAACAAGAACGAGCACACCCATCCCTGGAGTGCCGTGGCTAGTGCCCGAGAATACCCTTCACGATGTCCGCGATCTTCCCGAACGGCTCCAGGACCTCGGCTTTCGGTACATCTGGCTCGACCTTTTCTGCATTCCGCAAGACAGAGGGGAAAGGTCCAAAGAGGAAATCGCGAACCAGGCGTCCATCTTTAAAGGCTCCCACCACTGCATCGCATGGCTCCACGACATTACCTCTTGGCACGGCACTGCGGCGGCACTAAACTGGCTGGGTCTACAGCACATCCAGATGACGTGCAAGACCCTGCCAGAAGATATGGAGGCGCGAGTGTCTGTTGCTGCGGCGGCTGCCACAGCCCCGGCGGAGCTGTGGGAGCGCGAAAAGTGGGCGCACGTCAACAACAACGACGACGTGTACACGGCGTATGGCGAGCCGTGCTCATGGTTTTCGTCGCTGTGGACGCTGCAGGAGCTGACGCTGTGCCCAGAAATGGAGCTCTACTCTCGCGGGTGGCAGAGATTGGAAGATGGGCGTGGGACGGGCATCCCGCTGCGCTGCCTAGCCCTATTTGTGAACCATGCCTCGGTGTACCTTGGCAAGTCGCGGCTGGAGGACCAGCCCTTCAGCAACCCAGGCGAGTGGAGGACCAAGATGTCGCTGAAGAGACCGGATCTCTTCCCCTCTCTGAGGGTTCCCGAAATCCCCATTGGGGCCCTCGACCTGATCGACGTCATCTCCGTCACGAACCTCGCCAACGTGCTCCGCTCCTCTCGATCGATGGACGTGCTCATGACGGCCAACCTGCGGCAGTGCAGCTCAAAGAACAGGGCGCCGGCCATCATGTCCGCCCTTGGTGTGACTGAGTGGTATACCCGAGCTCTCGGGTCCGAGAGTCAAAAAGACCTGGAGACGCCGGAGCTTGTGCTGGACATGTATCCGTTGGGCTTCCTGGCCGAGACGGCGCGGAAGCTCGGCGCTCTCTTCTGGGACACGGGGAGCGATCTCCCCCGAGAGGGCCCCGGCACAGATATTGAGAGCATGCGGCAGGCGTCCATGTTGCCGGTGAGCCAGAGGCCCGGGTTCCTGGGCCGTGTGCTCACCACGCCGTCGCAGGGATTCATCTACTACGACGACCATCCCTCGGTGGCGACGTGGCAGATCAACGGCAACGGTAGCGTGTCCGTTGATTCAGCGGCGGTGATGATGAGGACGGGCTCTGTGCCTAAGGAAGAGAAAATCAGAGGGACGATATCGTGTAGCGACTCGGACTTTGACCAGGTTTTTGCGGAGGACTATGGCAGGGTCGATGACCTGCATGCGGCGCTGGAGGATCTGGTGGTGGCGACGGATCGACCGATTCTGGGGGTGACGCTGTACAAGGCGGGTCGCGATGTGCACGGAATTCTTCTCGAGGAGCTGGCAACCCAGGGGAGCAAGACGTATCTGATCAAGATTGGGTCGTTCAGGGTGTTTGACGGAGAGTTGCCCGTGGCCGAGGAGGTCAATTGGGAGGTCATTTAGTGGTCGGGACTTCGCTTACGTAATTTCGGTCGCGTACCAAGACCGCCTTCCGTCATGCATTTGCCATCTTGCAGAGCGAATAGTTTCACGGCTTGGCCCAAATGATTGACGACATCTATCATACCAATAGTCGGTCAAAGCGACTCGACAATAGGCATTCATGCCTGTCCGACATGTGCCACGCTGCATAAACTATCAGTGGACTAGGTCGGTGCCTTACCCCGAACCCAGTGACGGGGCAAGACAGTGAGTGACCTGACATGCCTCGCAGTGTTGATCAATCCCTGGGACGGCCAGAAGTTCCCGTCGACTTCCACTACCGCCGGCAACGACAGCGCCCGAGCGACGGCATTGGCAGCATGGCGGCAGACGTTCGAGGCTTGATGAAGAAGATCGCCGAGAACCCCTCGAGGGAGTCTTTGACAGGATTCCCCGTCATCATGTCCAACTGAAAGAAGGGAAGAAGATGCAGACGACAGAAACAGAACCAACAGCCCGAGGCACGAAGCATCATACCACCCGACTCCGCCACGGTGCAGCACCCCTCGTCTGGCGTGGACACTCCATCAGACCACGATAGGCATAACAGGCATTTCCCCCGCTCGCGCCCGCAACGGGGAGACGTGCCGATGCGTCCGTCCCGCAACAAGGAACGGGCATTCACCCAATCTCAGCACCTTCAACCACACCATGTGCCAGGGTCCCGATTCACCAGACTGGGCATGGCCTTTTCGTCTTCAACGCGCCAACGCCAGTCGCAGACCAGCATACTTGAGCAAAAGTGCTGCAGCCGGCAGGTCCGTCTACCCCTGCGGATGTTGTTCCTGGTTTTACTGCTGCAGGTTGGCGGGAAAAGGCTTCGTGGCAACAGCGCGCACAACATGAAGACCCCTCAATTGGTGGCTGGTTATTAGGAGGGCCTCCCTCGAGGCTCGGAGCTTTCCCATCGTCGACCATTCCCGTCCATTCTGTCACGCTCTCCCACACAGGTGCCCGCCATGGCCGAGTCCACAACCCAGCCCATCATCGCTGCCAATCCCAGCACCATCGAAGGCGGATGAGACCCAACATGAAGACTTCGAGTCGACCCTTGGCACGGAGGGGTACTGCTTCCTCGAAACTTGCGATTCACATGGTGCTGAAAGCTGACGACGACTTGACACGCAGAGCCGACTCGACCGCCTCGGTGGCTTCGAGCATCCTTGAGTACCGCAACTACCGTGGTCGCAACTATCACGCCAAGACGCATGATTCCAAGTACTTTGTTCCCACGGACGACTTGTCGCTTGAGAACTTCGACATCATGCACCACTTCCTCACCCTGCTGCTCGACGACAAGCTGCACCTGGCGCCCATCAAGTCCGATGCGACAAAGGTGCTCGACATTGGCACCGGCACGGGTGAGTGACCTTCCTGGGATTGTTCTCCAAACGAATTGCAGTCCGACGTAGCTGACAAATTCATCAGGCATCTGGGCAATGTAAAGGATCCTCTTGAAACCTTGAAATATTGCCGCTAACCCTCTCAGCGACTTTGCCGACGAGCATCCCGACATCGTCGTCACCGGCACCGACCTATCCCCCGTCCAGCCCACTTGGGTTCCGCCCAACGTCTCTTTCGAGATCGACGACTGCAGCAAGGAGTGGACCTGGGATGCCAACAGCTTCGACTTTGTCCATATCCGCTACCTTTTCGGCGCTATCCACGACTGGACCGCACTCTTCAAACAGGCGTATCGCGCCCTCAAGCCCGGCGCTTACCTCGAGTCGGTCGAGTCGGAGCCCACATGTCTGAGCGACGACGGCACCGTCGCCGACGACGGTAAGACGGCGCTAGGTGGCCGCTTCAGCGCCATGTTCCGCGAGGCCGGCAAGGTCACTGGGAACTCCATGGTCGTCGTCAGCGACGACATCCAAGTTCAGGCCATGAAGGAAGCCGGCTTCGTCGACGTGCAGGTGATCACCCATAAGGTTGGTGTCTGTACTTCCAATACTGGGGCAACAGAATGCTGACCTACCGCAGGTCCCCATGGGTAGCTGGCCGAGGGACACCAAGCTCTCGCAGATCGGCGCCTTCGCCAAAATGAGCCTCGAGTCGGACCTGACAGGCTACTCGCAGCTCATCTGGCATGAGATCCTCAGGTGGCCCGCCGACGAGTTCGAGGTCTTCATGATGAAGGTCCGCAAGGAGCTCAAGGACAAGAGCCTCCATCCTTACTTCCAGGTGCGCTACGTTTGGGGTCGCAAGCCCGATGAGGCTGAGGCCAAGCCTGCCGAGCCTGCTGTTGCCGACGCCGCGCCTCCCGCATGAGCTTGTCGGTGATCTTGGCCGGCATTTGAGGACTGCGCGTCGATTTTGAGGCGACCTGGGCTGGTATGTCAACCAATGTCAAGATATTCATTTGCCTGTTATGATTTGAATCCGGCTGTGACTCCCCCGTGATTGCGTTGCTACTAAACTAGCAAGTGTCGACGTATACCGCGCTCAGCCACACTGACGCAGTCGCCTAGGCAGAGGCTTTGGCCAGGAGTTTCGGGACGACCATGACATGACCGGCTGTCGCCTCCTTTCCCGAGCGCGTGCGCAGCAATCCTCGACCACATTCAATTGTTGCGAAGCGTCAATGAACAGAACAGCGAAACTTGCTGCCCGGCATAGAATATTGTACCATGCTGGCTAGGCGCGACTTCGGAAGAACGGCACTGAAGATGTGGTTGAGCCCCCTGTCGTCACTTGGTGGCCTGCAGGACCGTCAGGTTTTAGCGTACTTCATTAGGGCGATGCGGGCCTGGGGAGCAATGGTTCCGACCGAGACCACTGCAGGCTCGCCGGAATTCGGCTTCAGGACGATCCACCACCCTCAAGCGACAAGGATAAGTGCGAGGGACAGGCAGCCATTTAGCATCGGTCTCAGCCTCTCAGGCAGCAGCTAATAGACGGGGTTATACCGTCTCGCATGCCAACCCCGTGCCCCTGACGAGAAGCATCGACATGCACACCAGCAAAGCACAACATGGTTGAGAGGCGACACACCACCCCATACGAGCTGTCCGGCGACAGTTCCTCCACACCAAACTTCTCCCGGTCGGGGGAAAATGGAGGTGTTTGGGGCCAGGAAACCAAGCAGTCGACACTGTGGAAACATGACGACAACAAGCTGCTTGGAGGGAGTCTGGTCGTCGGTGGTGAGTGAGAACATGATCTGTTGCAAGGCCGGAGCTGATTACCAGTGCAGATGATGGGCGAGTCGACATTGACTGCGACTCCCGGCTTGCAAGGGCAATTGGCTTCATGTACCGAAACCCTTCCGAGTCAACCACAAACGTCGCCGGAAAGGCGACCACGGAGAACGAGGCATCACCACCTGCATACGAGGGAGCGTCCAGCGGACAACAACCTCACCACCCACAACTCAACGTCCTGATCCAGGTCGTCGGCAGCCGAGGCGACGTGCAGCCGTTCATCGCGCTGGGGAACGAGCTCCAGAGACTTGGGTTCCGCGTCCGTCTCGCAACACACGATACCTTCAGGGCGTTCGTCACGGAGGCCGGTCTCGAATTTTACCCTGTCGGCGGTGACCCTGTTGCCCTCATGGCCTACATGGTCCGCAATCCCGGCCTGATCCCGAGCTTCCAGAGCCTGCGGGCCGGTGACATCCAGCAAAAGCGCGACATGATCGAGGAGATGCTCGAAGGGTTCTGGTACTCCTGCTACCGCCCAGACACAGTCACCGGCGCCCCTTTCGTCGCTGATGCCATCATCGCCAACCCGCCTGCTTTTGCACACGTCCACTGCGCTCAAGCGCTTGGCATTCCGGTTCACATCATGTTCACGATGCCGTGGACGAGCACCGCCGAGTTCCCGCACCCGTTGGCCAACCTGAGCAACAGCAGTGACCGGTCAATGGCCAATGCTGCGTCCTACGCCATCGTCGAGTATCTCACGTGGCAGGGGTGAGTTTCTATCAATAGCCATGCCACTGACGCTGGCTAACTGGAACGCCTAGTCTGGGAGATGTCATCAACCGATGGAGACGCTCGATTGACCTACAACCAGTGGCCATGTTCAACGGGCCCCTGCTGGCAGAAAGACTGAACATCCCATTTACTTACTGCTGGTCGCCAGCACTCGTGGCAAAGCCTGCAGATTGGGGCTCTCATGTTGGTATGTCAATGTCAATGAGAGTGGACCGGGAGACGCATAGTGACTGACTCTCTCCCAGACGTTTGCGGCTTCTTCTTTCGAAACGCGCCATCATATTCACCTCCCGACGACCTGACGCGATTCCTGCTTGCGGGTAGTCCCCCAGTCTACATAGGCTTTGGCAGTATAGTCCTCGAAAATCCCGAAGCCGTCATCAACACGATCCTCGAAGCTGTCCGGCTAGCCGGCGTCCGAGCTATCGTGTCAAAAGGGTGGTCTAACCTGGCGGGTGACGCTGGTGATGACATATACTGGATCGGTGACTGCCCCCACGAGTGGCTCTTTGGTCTTGTCGCCGCTGTTGTCCATCATGGCGGCGCGGGTACCACGGCATGCGGGCTGAAAAATGGTGTGCCGACCCTGATCGTGCCTTTTTTCGGAGAGTGAGTTGAACATACCATCCGGCTGCATGCCATCGCCCATTTGCTAACCTCCGATAGTCAGCCATTCTGGGGCAAGATGGTCGCCAATGCCGGCGCGGGTCCGGAGCCGATACCGTTCAAGCAGCTCACATCAAAGAAGTTGGCCGAAGGCATCAGCTACTGCATGACACCTGAAGCGCGAATTGCAGCACAGACTATCGCGGACCAAATGAGGTCCGAAGACGGTGTGAAGGCCGCCGCCCAGTCGTGGCTCCGCCAACTGCCGAGACAGACTCTGCGATGCGAGCTTATCCCCAGCCTACCAGCGGCATGGATATACAAGAAGGGTAGGAAGCCAGTCAGAATATCCAAACTCGCTGCGCAGGAGCTGGTTTCACGCAATGCCATTGAGGCAAAACATCTGGAGTAGTACGTACCGTCCCTTGATTAACCATGCCACTGTCCACTGCTAATTCTTTCTCCAGCTATCGAAGCAAATCAATGAATCTTGACGTGACGAGGTGGGATCCCCTCACAGGAACCATGTCAGCTGCCGTGGCCTCGACTGTCGACATGACGGACGCGCTTTTCGGCATGTTCACCAAGCCCATGGACGAGTACAAGCAAGAACAGCGTTGGCGCGAGCGCGAGGCGAAAAGGGAAACATCCAACAATGCCTCATTCGACTCGGGAACGCGGAAGCAGAGGTCGTCGACCGTCACCATAGCCGGCACATCTGCCAAGAGCTTTGGCATGGTGGTGCCAAAGGTTGCCATGGCCATGGTCGATGTCCCCTTGGCGTTCACCGAGGGCCTCCGCGTGATGCCGGGCCGTCTGGGAACCAAGGTCCGCGACAACGGCACCGTCACGGACGCAAAGTCCGGTGCAGTCGTCGCAGGGAAGACGCTGGCGTGGGGTCTTGCTGATGGGTTGACCGATCTTGTCATGGAGCCGGTCCGGGGAGGCATCAAGGAGGGACCCAAGGGAATTGTGCTGGGTGTCGGTAGGGGTGCTGTCAGTGCCGTCACCAAGGTGGGGTCTGGGATGGTAGGATTGATTGCTTATCCAGGCAGTGGTATCGCGAAGAGTATACGCGCGGCGGTTCGGGGTGAGACTGGCAAGATGATTGCGAATGCGAGGATGTTGGAGGGGAAGTGGCTGAGGGAGCAGGGTCGGCTGCCTCCGGGGGTGAGTAGTGATGGGATGATGGAGCGTTTTCTCAATCTGAAGAATGGGAAGGAGTAGAAAAAGACATGATGGAAGGGATGCAATTGCCTTTGTTCAGTGTTGATGCCGAGTATGTCTTTCTAAAACAGGTTCCTCCAAGTATATTTTGCCCAGTTTATCCTCCCGGTATGTCATGTCCCCCTGTCTTCGCTAGGTGCGACCACCGCTACAAACCTCCTTGCATGACGATATAGGTACGGTGTAGATCATGTTCGAACTGAGAGCCAATTTCGAGGAGCGAAATCCAAGTATCGTCGCCGTTAACTTCTCTGACGTGGATGATCGCTCGAGTCGGGTGTGGGAGGCGAGGACCTGTGGGCAAAGATGTCAGCCATGGAAAGGCAGTGAACAGCAACCACGTCGGAGGAGCGTGTCGCATTGATTATTGAGGGTATTTTACTTACATTGACAAGACTGGCCAATGGAATCGGGAAAGATCGAAGATACTTGTAGAGTCAGTCCTTGATCGCCAGTATCCGTTTCGAGACATGCTGGTGAGCACATCCGCGTCCGGCAAATCCATCGAACCCTTGTGAAAGAAATTGTGAAGAAGAGCTGTGCTCAAACTATGACTGACCTCGACGTATGACGTTTTGGGGTTCGGGATTGATGGAGTGAAGGCCCTCGAAGTCGGCATCAAGTGGTACGGCAGACAGGTCCAAGCCCGCCTCCTCTTCGTGAACGAGAACCCCAACCCACCATGTGGGCAATACAAACACTTTCATGGTAGAAAGCAGATATTCTGCGGAAATAAACAAACTCTGAAGATGAAGATTAACAGGTGGTTGAGGTAAAGATGGAAATTGGGACGTATGGTAAGACGCGGGAGCTTTACCTTTTATACCCCAGCCTAGACAACAGGGTCAACACTGGTGTTTCGGGATTGGCAATAAAACCCCCTCCTGGGCAAAGGACATAGTGCTACGGCATGTAATGAGCCCCAAGCAGATAGGTGTCTGTGTTGCCACAGCGAACACTAAGGTAGCCCTCGGTTCCCTGTCCTCACCCCCCCGGAGAATGCCTGCCGGATTTCGGTACCCATGCCCTTTACCCTCCATATCAGCGGAACCTGACGGCAAGGAAGCCCTCATTTAAAACATTGAATTAAATAGATCTTGTGCGCACACAATCTCGAGAAATATGACTTATGACATGTAGTGGTGAGTCCCCGGGCGATCACGCGCCTGGTAGCATGGACACGCGAGTCGATCCCATTCATTCCTTGGATTCCAGTTACTTCTCATTCTGAAAACAAATTACCATATGAAACCCCTTTAGGTGACTCTTTACATGGGACAGAATGTCTCGCGGACATACGGTCCGTTCCGCTTCCTGCGGCGGGCATCAGACGCCTCCATCCGCTTCATGTTATCTAGCCATCGACGCCTTCGATCGTTCCCCGGAGTGTACTTCCAGTCGTCTCCCGCCTTACTCTTCGGACTTTCTGGCATAATGACATCGTCCCAATCCTCTTCTGCCATCTCTGCTCGCATGTTGGCGGCTCTTTGCGCGGCTCTCCTGCGGGAGGAGCCCGTGGGGAATTGGGATGAGATGTCCGCGTTACCACTGTCGGGCTCCAAGGCGACAAGGTCTCGGGGAGGCGGACCCATCACTGAGGATGGCGGAGGTCGAGACTCGACGTTCGATGGCTCGACCAGCACGCAGCAGGTCGAGCGGTCAGCAAAGAGCGGCAACTTGATCAGTCCCTTTTCCCAGTCTTGGGGACGCGGGTCTGGGAATCTCGGGTTCCACGACAGAAAGACATCGAGGGAGACGTCCTCGGCTGTTCCTCCAAGTGCCACTGAGACCTGTAGTGTGCCCCTTCTGAAGAAGCCGAGGTTGTAGAGGTCGTACGCCGTCGTGGAGTGTACGGACTGCTCGCCGAGCAAGTCATTATGCGCTGGATCGCAGATGAGCTTGAGCTCATCATGGTCGCGTAGCTGAATAGTGCGGGTGGAGGTGGTGCCCTGGAAGTAGACCGTTAGCCATTGATCTCAATCACGACGTGTAATGGGGGCAAGAGGCATTACCTGGAAAAACAGGATCTGGCCTTCAGAGTCCCAGAGAGACCCATCGGACTGTCTCATCTGCAGGCCAATAGCAGAGCGTGCAAGAAATTCCTCAACTGTCAGTGTGCTTGCCATGGCATAGGCAGCCCCTTTGGCTATGCTGTGAGATCTGAGAAGCGACGAGTGTGAGTAAGTGTGTTTGTGTGTGCTAGGTATCGACTGAAAGACGGGGTAACTTACGGAAATCGATTCGCTATGCTGATCGAATCATCTTCAACAAATAGGGGCTTGCGGAACCCTTTTCTCTCGCACATGCTGGTCAACCTGGCCTGCAGTGCTTTGCTCCGAGCAGTGCCCCCGGTCACGATGGCCCATGGACCTCTATTTCCGCGGCCTGCCATGACCTGGCTAGCCTTGAATAGCAGATTATCGGCGTTGGCAAGAGGTTCACCTAGGGCCCTGTTGAAGGCGCCCTCGAGGACTTCTGGCGGGAGTGTCACCTTGATCTTTGACCCCCAGGTCAGCTGCAGCTCACCATCTTCGTAGTCATACTCAAAGTCTCGACCAAGGTCTTGCTTCTTGGTGTGGAACATGTTGATGAGATCCTGTTTGACCCCGGGCTCGAGTTCTTCGCCTTGATGCTCCCGAATGTACTGTTCGCAATACTCGCCGATGAAGTAGTCGAACTGTTCTCCACCACCCACGAAGCCTGATGACGTTTGGGTAAGAACATGAAGAGCAAGTGATCGGGTATTGGTAGTGTCATCACAAACCTTGTGAGCGCCCGATCTCGAAGAAGGCCCTATTTTTGTCGGCGTTGTAGTCGACATGGTACATGGATATACTCTATAGAGTTGTTGAGTTAGTACATATCAAGGCAACGTGAGGCATGTGTGGTACTTACGAGGTTCTGGCCTCCAAAGTCCAGAATCAAGAGCACGTCTTCCTCAAAGTCATGCGCCCAAACCTTGTCGCTGTGTTGGTGGAAGAGGTAGTGGGCAAGGGCCTGCGTCTCGCCGAGGAAAAAGATGCTTTCCGTGGTGATTCGTAGGTGTTGACTAGACTTGGTGGGGAAGCAATCAAGTATCATCTTTGCGTACAGATTGTCAACTTGGAAAGGCCACTGCTGGGGAGTCGTGACACCTATGCCAGTGATGCAAAGTTTTTGTTCAGCGCAGAGCCCCTTGGCTGCTTCCCAAAGGACACGAAAGAGTTGTTGGACCCCACGCTCAAGTCTCCTGAGGAATCCCGAGGTGTGCAAGTTGTCAAGAATCTCTTGGGCAACGGGGTACTCCATGATGAGAGGGTGGAGGTCTTCTTCGGGAAGCTCGGAGAGCAAGAGCAGCATTGGCTTCAAGGATGCTGCGGTGTTGTTGCGGTCGTCGGCATTGCCTTTGTAGATCTTGGAGAGTCTGTTGAAGGGGTAACAGCGAGATGAAAAGTCACCGGCATCAAACCTATTACGGACTTTGCTGCGTTCGGTGCACTCGACCTCGAACATGCGATGGGTCATTGAGGTGTAGATGCAGAGACGGGTGCTCGTACTACCAAGATCAACTCCCATATAACTTGAATTTTTGGTCAGAACCTTCCGATTTGTGTGTGTGTATCGGAGTGTGTGAAATAGGCTGGACGAGGCACTCCCACACCAGCCGTGGACTTGACAGAACAGACTTTCCGACAAGTACTAGGATTCCTGGAGGGAAGTAATTAAAGGAAAGTAGGAACTCACGCTGCTTCGAGAGTCATGATTGCGGTTGGAAGATGAGAACAACCGCAGTTACCCCAGGTCAAACGAGAAGGGATATGGAAAGGCGAAAGGCGAGATTCGACGGAGGCACAACGGAGAGTATGTAAATTTGGTACGGAGAAAAACAGGCAAACATCGGCCTCACATCATGGCCACATCAGTCTCACCATCCCCTGCAGCTTGTCACCCTCCGATAATCCCTCCTTCAACCAGCCTTCAACCGGATCAGTTGGCCTGCTGCCAAGCCCTACCACCCGCGGGCTAAAAGCGCCTCTCCGGGCGATGTGTATGGACCGGGTGGCTCCTCATTTCCACATAAGTCTGCGAACAGGTGGACGTGCAGGGGTCTGTCACTCACAGCCTTACTCGGGGCCCTCTTGCTCCGACTCGCCCACAGTCACTACTAATCAACGGACATACCCTGGCAAGATATAGAAGGTCATGGAAAAATGAGAGATCTCGATTGCTGCCCTGCTGCAATGTCCTGTTCTCAGGCCCTTTGATGTGTGTGTGGTTCTTTTTCGTTAAGCCCACGTAGGAGAGCTAGGAAAGCGAGGCCCTGGCCGGCCTGGGGGTTTGGATCAAACGCCCACTCGGCACACGGACTCGTAAAAAGATACATCATATGCACAAACCACGGCCAAGCCTTGCCGCGAGATGTACGTGTCACGCACGGCCACAAAGCCGGCCGCGATACCAGGGTCCAGGACTCATTCTGATGGGTCGGCACTGATTGCAAATGCCACCCCATGTAAAAGTACTGGTTCATAGCTGCGTAGGTAGGCAAGTCGCCGTCCTGAGGTGGCACGCATAGGGTGCAGATTTCATGCTGGGCGTGCAGGAACCGACCTGGCAAAAAGCCACCTCGAGTCACGTCCGTGCAGGATGGATTCTGTGTAACGTCGGTTAGCTGTGGGTTTGCGGTCGGCTTTGGCGTACTCGTAGATGTTTGTCGTCGTTGCTTTTTCTCATCATTAAAGCACAGGCTGGGTAGATAGGCAGGCATGGGGAGATGGCTGTCCGTGGCAGGGGTCTGACTGTGTCCGCCTTCCCCGGTGCACGGACTCTGCAGATCCTCAGGCCTCGTTTGTCAGTGGGCATACAGGGCCAGGCTGTCACCGTTGGCGACCATGCCGGCTGTTGGAGGCTTGGTGCGACCCCCGGCGGGCATTCATGCAGGTTTGCCTTCCTCCTGCAAGCCACATCACGCGGCAAACACCGGATTTGCCGCCAGCCAGTCTCTCATCCAAGTCACAGAGCAAGCCCCCTGAAATGTACCGCCGGTCGTCCTGGGCGGGCGTTATTTGCAGGGGGGGCCACATCACTGAATCGCTTTAAACCAATCCAGAAGCTTTCCGCATCCAAAGCGCCGTAGATATCATAAAGTCTAGTCAGTCACCTGTTTGGTTGCTGCAAGACCGGCCAACTGTCATAAGGGGGGGGGGGTGAACCCCCCGTCCCCTCGCCAGGGGGCCCATCTGTTGCCTGAGAAACGAGGAAACAAGCCAACCAAAGTTGCCTATACTGACCCCCCGACGCCCCCTAGAACCCCCGATAGCTATTCCTATAACGTCGTCACGAATCATGTTAGCACGATAGGGAAGGGCCGTAGGACGCAAGACAACAGTTCTAAGTCACTGTTCAGATTGTCAGTCCTGGGTCATACAGATATTTCATGTTGTGAACTATACTCAGAAAACCATGTTGTTTGAAGTGGTACAGGTCTCCCCGCTGGTTTCATTACGGAAAAGGCTTCCCGACTTAGTATGAGTATCCAGCTTCGGCCAGTTTGATTCCCGCCCGTGTGGCCTCATCCAGATCCTCATCCGTCAAGCCCAACAACGCATTGTCCGACTCATAGTCCGCATCCCCAATGGGATAGAACACCCTGGCGTACATCTGCTTGTAGAAGCCAGCCATGTTGCCCTGTTCAAGATCCTTTCCACCTTCGGCGTAGCGGTCCGAGCTTGGCCGATGGGAGACACTCCAGTCGGCATCCGAAGTTCCCGTGACCCTCTGGATGCTCTTCAGCATGTCCTTTTGGTTGATCTTGAAGCTCGATACGAACGCGGGGCGGTCGTGGAAGTTGACGAGGGTGACAGACTTGTCGTCTTCGTTCTCGGGAAGCCTCTTGAGGCTCGCCAGGGCCGCCAGGCCACGACCACACTGATCCCATGTCGAGGTGTTGACAGCCTTGTTGCCGTCGTCGAAAAAGACTGCACTTCGCTTGTTGACGTCGATGCCGAAACCGCCTTCTCCCATCGCAATGCTATGTTCATACCAGAAGCCGATGACGAGCGAGATGCAGGTGAGTCCGGCGTCCTTGACCTGCTGGATTCTGGCCATGATGAGGTTGCCAACAGCGATGTCATTACGGAGGCTTTCGCTGTTCCAAAAGTTGATGCTGTGGGTGTTGGGCATGACATAGGGAACGCAGGCTTTGACGGCAGCGCTGATCAGCTTGCCGTTTGTTTCTTCCGGGGCCGTGATTGCCAAAGTGATGATGAGGAAGTCCTGGCCACTGAGGGCAGAGACAAGGGACTCCTCGTCGTCGTAGTCGACATTGACCACTCGGGCACCCTCTGGGCACTTGGCCTTGCTGCCAACACGCGAAAGAGCTGTGACAACGTGTTGGCCTGTGTTGAGGAGATGCTCGGTGAAGAACTTTCCGGTGCTTCCACTGGCCTACAGCAACTGTCAGCATGCAGCCATATGAGACCGAAAGGTGAGGTATTAGCTTACACCAACCACCGCCACTGTGCGAATCTTGTTCACAAAGCCTTCGGGCTGCTTGTTCGCATACTGGCCCCTCATGTCGACGTTGTGTGAGTGGAAAGGGGTAAAAAGGTGTGATGTTCGAGGTCGGATTCGATGGGATCTGGTGGAGGTTAGGTTTCCAAAATGTCACAGCCGGGGGGGAAACAGTACTTATAATAGTATGCTAAAAAACCACAGAACTCCCCTCATTGTCGTCGCTTTCGGATTCTTCACCATGATATGTCTCAAACAGCGGCGCTACTCGGACTTGAGGAACGCTACCCACCTAACTCCGGTCACGCTGCTGGAGTTACTTTAAACTCGTAGTTAATGATCAAGGATCATTATTCGTGTTCGGGCCGACGGAAGGCTCCAACGCTTGCCAAGTCTGAGGCCGGGAAGTGTGTTCGGGGAGGCTCCCCGAGGCGTGGCATCGTCGGTTGATGTTAGCCAGCTTCGCGGACTGGAGAGCCATTTCAAGGTGACTCAAAAGCCCATGGCCATGCACGGGCCATAACTCCCCAGGCTCGGACTTGTGGCCCGTGCATCGCAGCGCCAGCCTCTCGTGGCACGTATTAAACAGGGCGTAAGAAGGACATCCAGAAGATTCGAAACCTCGTATGATATTCTTTTCACCCGGAAGCGAGAATGATCACAAGCGAATACACCCGCCAAGCCGAGCTGGTGATGCCGCCCTGACGAAGTGCGATTTCGGAGGCCGTGTCCTCGTGCCTGGCTGAAATGAGAACCGGGCGTGAACGATACCTTCGAATCGATGAGCCACTCGCCGACAAGAGACAGTGGCTTCATTGCCAAGATGGAGTGGGAGGCTTCGATGGGGTGATGTGGCTTGGCCTAGCGACAGCTTTTTCGACGTAACAATATTTTGCCAATTCTCTTGCATCGATAGCCGAGGCTTGTCAGAGCTTGTATGGACTTCCTTCCAAAGCTTTTGCATGCAATAATTTCAATTGTTTGGACGTTGTTGCGGGGGTGGCCGCTTTCGGTCTACATGCCGCCCTCACGGTGCCGAGAACCATACCTGGTCTTGGCGAATAATCCCCAGCTGTGCTATGGATAACATTTGGTATGATCTGACATGAATGCATACCCGGCCATACCAAGCCGCCGAATTCAAGTCATGACTCCAATCTGGCGGTGTCGTGGTGAATTGGATCGCCGAAGTCGCTTGAGCTCAGCGTGCAGGTGACTGTGGCGCATGGCTCATCAGCCCACCAGGACGATCGCAGCTTACACCCCAGACGCGGGGAGCATGGATGGCGGGGCTGGTGTGTTATATGAAGAGCTCAGTTTGGGCCTACTTGTAGTCCCTGAAGAATACTTCATCACAATTGTTACTCTAGATAACAGTCCTTCAAATCTATCCCTATCCTCCCCCACCAGACCTCATCCAACCACACAATGCGCTGTCCAGACCAACAATCTCTCAATGCCATTGCGGCAGACATCGACCCGGAAAAAGCCCATCCGACGCATGATCACGACGAGTCGGACCTCCACCCCATCCTTGATCCAGATGCCAACACTTGCCAGTCAGAGAAAGACAAGAACGTCAGTCGATGGCCCCATTCTGGCCCCAAGGGCAACGGCTGATACCCTAGTAGGCTCGGCGCCTTCTCTGGCGATTAGATCTCAAACTTCTCCCGTCGGTACGTCTGCACCTCTTTCATCTCACCTGTCCATGCTAAGTCCACGACAGCTATGCAAGCTCTACCTCCTCGCCTTCCTCGACCGAGCCAACATTGGCAACGCCAAGATCGCGGGCCTCTCGACAGACCTCTGACTCTCAACGGCACAGTTCAACGCTACCCTGACCATCTTCTTCGTCTCATACGCCGTGTTTGAGCCCTTGACCAACGTCCTCATCAAGAAGCTGAAACCATCCATTTTCATCCCGATTCTCATGTGAGTCTACCTGCATACAGTCTTCATAGCTTCTTAGCAAAATTCTAACAGGCGTTAGGATTGCATGGGGCGGCACCATGACCGGCATGGGCTTCGTCAAGAACTGGTCGGGACTGATGGCGGCGCGATGGTTCTCGGGTCTCGCAGAAGCTGGGCTATTTCCGGGCATCAACCTCTACCTCTCATGCTGGTATGAAAGATCGGAGCTTGGCCTCAGAACAGTGAGTCACGATATACATACCAAAAAGCATATCTGCTGACTCGCTAGGCCTTGTTCTTTTCCGCTGCGGCCATCGCTGGCTCTTTCGGTGGTCTGCTCGCCGCGGCCACTGAGAACATGCACGGCATCGGCAACCTCCCTGGATGGGCCTGGATCTTCATCCTTGAGGGTCTTCTGACAGTCATCTTCGGCTTCGCGTCCTTCTGGGCCGTGTACGACTTCCCGGATGACCCAAAGACGACCTTCCTCTCACCAGAGGACAAAGCCCGAGCAATTCATCGGCTGAAGGAAGACCATCAGGCAAGCGCCATGCACGAGAAGTTCAGCATGAATTTTGTTTCTCAGGCTTTTCGTGACTGGAAGATGTGGCTTGCCATGGTCATCTACAGCGGATGCACCATGCCGCTCTACGCTTTCAGCATGTTCCTGCCCACCATCATTCATGACCTCGGCTGGAGCACCAGTGTGGTGCAGTCGCAGCTCTACAGCCGCCGCCATACATCGCTGGTGCACTCTTGACCCTAGTCACGGGGTATCTATCTGACAGATATGCACGCCGAGGCATTTTCAACATTGGATGCAGCATCATCGCCCTAGCCGGCTTCATCATGCAGCTGGCGAGCCACTCCCCCGCCGCAAAGTACACGAGCACGTTTCCCGCAGCTCTGGGAATCTACCCCTGCAATCCCATTACGATATCTTGGTTCTCCAACAACACCGAGGGCGTGTACAAGCGGGGAGTGGTGCTCGGGTTCGTCATTGGGTGGGGAAATCTCAATGGTATGGTGAGCTCCAATATTTACTTCTCTGGCCCGAACTACATTGAAGGGCATTCTGTTGTCATTGGCTATCTGGGGGTTTTCTTGCTCGGGGGGGGGGCATTGCCATGATGGCTGTGTTGAACAACGAGAACTCGAAGAGACGGCGGGGCATGCGAGACTCCTGGGTGGAGGGAAAGAGTGAGGAGGAGGTCAATGGGCTGGGAGACCAGCGGCCTGACTTTATTTACTCCATGTGACGGATGTGCGGATGAAATTGAAACGCGGGAGTTGATCCTTGGCAGTTGATGATGGCGATGAAAGGATTGTACTGTAACTACCTAGATACGAGATATGGTGCTTCGGTGCTTGAGTCCCTTAAATTCAATATCTTTAAGACGAAACGGAAGATCCATGACCATAGTTCAAACTCCATACTCACCTTGTGATGGCTCCATATCATAGCAAAATTACATTCAAGACTCTCAAAACGCTTCCTTGGTGCTACTGCTCTAAGGGTGATTCGGAGAAAGATTTTGGTGAGCGCGGGTGAGCATGGGTGAGTGCGGGTGAGTGAGGGTAAGCGTGGGTGAGCGTGGGTACCTATTTCGGCGCCGGTAGTTAACCATGCCATCCTGGACGCAGCTTAGCCCCGCAGAGCAAATGAGGCCCGATGTTGCCACATGCAGGGCCAAGGTAGCATTCTGACGCTGATGCGCTGTCAGACGGACATGTTCATTCCACCGAGCTTCAAGATCGGCAATGCAACATGCAGAAAGCAGACCAGGGCACAGACATGGAAGCTTTGATACTTAAGACTGCTTTCTCGCACCCATACTCTACCTTGTTCAGGCCAGACCCCCAGCTCCAAAGTAGCACGACAGAACCATATCAATCTGCATTCAAACCCTCCACCTACGACTAATATGCTTCTATCAAGCCTCCTCGCCCTCACAGCCGCTGCCCTCACAGCCGCGACGCCAATCCAAGATCACGCTTCTGCCGACGTCCTATCCCGCGAGGCCTCCCCCGCCGAGCTCTTCGCCCGCCAGTGCACGGCCGGCTGCAGCTGTGTCCGCGGCCTCCCGGCCGGTGTTTACTGCGGCAATTGCGTCGTGGGTGCTGGCACCTACGCCGTCAGCTCGGGCCGCAACAGGCGCCACGCCTACCAGTGCAACTCTAGCGGCGGTTGCTGCTCGTACGGCGTGGCCAATGACTGCGGCACGTCGAGCGCCAGGTGCCGCTCCGGGAGCCCCGTGTAAGAGGGGATATTCCCTTCAGAAAGCTTCCTCAAGCTTGACATCACGGAGAAGGCTGGCAAACATTGCGGAACCTACAATACGTTCTCTCCAGGGAGACAACAAGCGCATCGATGCAGAACGACACCATCTCTTTATATAAACATACTCAAAATAAACCAAGTCCATTAGTCGGCAAACAATTCGGCAGTACAGCTCAAATATTGATATTCCGCCTTAGTAGGCTATTAGTGCAACTGTCTAGTTATGAATAAGCTGAGGTTGATAGGTCTCTCTATTAGTTCTCGTCGAGTCTACAAGATTCTTCGTGTTTGAGCTCGACGCGGGACTTGGTTCCCAAGGGCTTTAGAGCCGAACGACTTTTGCTTGGAGATACCTGATCCGCCTTGCTTACCCAGGCTCGTCCCGGCGTACCCGAACTACTTTGGATTACTCTGAGTCACCCTCGCGCTTATCCTGGAAATATCCTTAGGGCAGCGTGATTACCCGACTTCCCCAATTGTCACCCTGCCCTGCCACCGAAGATGTGCCGGATGTATTTCTGGTAGGATGGCTTGGCAAGCAGGATCCCTGGTGTGGAGGCTCGGCCCCTCGGCCCGATGCCGATATGTAATGTAGGCGCACCCAACTTCATCACCGCGGTCTTGTCATCAAGGTCCCACATGTCTTGCCCCTCACTTCAATAACGTCGTCCCACCTTGGACAATCGGGCCAGTAAACCACAATCAACAAGATGGCGAACAACGATGCACAGATCGGGGCTTTCCAGCTCTCTTCTCTCGACCCTGCCGGCGCCAGCTACACGCCCCTTTTGTACCGGCAGCGAGAGGAGACGTTCACCGGCCGGACTGTCCAAGTCAGACATGGATCATATTTGAAGAAGCTCAACAAGAATGTCTCCCTGGATGCTCATGCGTCTCTCGAAGGAACTTCGCCCGCAAGTATTGACAGCTGGATGACCCAATCTGGCCTCACTGGCTGTATCGTCGTCCAGGGCGACACCATCCTTCTCGAAGAGTACAGACACGGCAACACACCCGCGTCCCGCAACGACGTACAGTCCATCACCAAATCCTTCGTCACAACAGCTCTTGCCATAGCGCAACAAGAGGGCCGGCTATCAGTCAATGATCCCGTCTCCCACCACGTCACCGAGCTCCGCGACACCGTCTGGGCCGACCTCCCCCTCCTGGCTCTCGCAAGCATGTCCTCTGGTGTCGTGGAGCCTTCGGATGGCCCTAGACCCGCAGACATCCCGAACCCAATGTGGGCCACAACACTTTACCCCATGACCGAAAAGAACGCCGTGCTGGACTGGCTCAAGACCTTCAAGAAGGTGGCAGAACCCTGGGACGAGTTCCACTACTACAACCCAAACTACTACGTCATGTCACTCGCCATATCCCGCGCCGTGCAGCAGCCGCTCCAGGAGTACATCTCAGGCCGGATCTGGGAGCCTGCCGGCATGCAGTACGATGGATATATCCGCACCACTGGAGCCGGTCAGGTCGACGGGCACGGTGGTCTCTCCATCACCCTGGCGGACATGGCCCGCTTTGGTCGCTTTGTCCTCGACGCATGCAAGGGAAGGGAGGGTGGCGCGCCGGTACCTTCTACATGGTTCTCGGACATATCCAGTGGGAAGAGAAGCACAGGAGCAAGGGCGGCTGGGGCTAACACTTCGGTGCCCGGCTTTGGCTACGAGTCTGGGTGGTGGACACCGGGCAAAAGCCATGCCATCGCTGGTGAGGAGGGCTTTGCTGGGATTGGCATGTATGGCCAGGCCATATATGTTCTCCCGAAGCTCGATGCTGTCATTGCAGTTCAGTCGGGCAATCCGGAGGACTTGCCAGAGGTCATTGTACGGAACAACGAGATGGCGTCGGCCATTGTCAATAAGCTGAAGGGAGAGAAGGCCAGAACAGCATCTCAACGGCGTTGAATAGATATGGCTATCTGCAATTGAACCCAGACCTCATCAAATGCCAACATCCAGCTTTTTAGGCACCGATCCATTCGCGTCTAGAGGTACACGCTGCTCATCCTTTTACTCTCCAGCCCTAATGCGGCAGCATTGGTAGTTGGATGGTCCCGGGCAGGAGCCTTGGCATGTTAGCAGTCTCTTCCTCGGGCACATATTATCGCCCCAGTAGCTACTTACCGGTAATCCATGTCCCACCGGCACAAGACGATCCGCCTGGCCTCCAGCTGCAGTGCGAGTACAGGCCACACGGGTTCGCATTGGACGGCTCGGCGCCGATGAGGCAGCACTTGATGTTGTCGGAGTCGTTTGGGCAAGCACCGTTCTTGGTTCTGCCACCACGGTTGCTGCAATTGGTCGTCGTGATACAGATGCCGCTCTCCTTCCAGAAGCCCGTGGCCTGGGTTCCTGTGCAGCGGCCGTCGAGGGCTGCCAGTGCTACAACTGGGAGAATGGCGAGGTGAAGGAAGTACATTGTGACAAGAGGATCTGGGTATAGATGACGATGGGAAGGTATGCTCAGAGGGATTGACGCAGACAGTACCGAAATGCATGTACGAGAATGCTACCGCTTTTAAGATGCAAAGAGTCACGAACTATCTGAGTCGGCTTATATTACACTCGGAAAAGCAATCTGAAATCGGTCGGTAGTCTCGCCGGCTTACCTGCAGCAAGCGTAGATCCTGCTTCCAGCAGAGCATGGCCTCAGCCACAATGTAACAACGGTGATCTGACGAGAACTTACAACCTATAAAGTCATCCAGGTCCCACTCCGCGTGTTGCAATTCATCAACATGGTGCAGGAATTGGTGTGGGAGAGAAATCCCATTGGTTCGATTTACGGTTCCAGAAGTACGAGTCTGCAGAGCCTGCCGTCCGGGGCTCAACAGTCAAGTACTACCTTCCTAAACTGTTTGAAAGCTTGATCATATTACACGTCTGCGCTTGCACCTGCCACCATAGCCGTGAGGCCTCGGTGCATCGGCCACACGCCTGGCCCGTTCCCTTGTTGAAAGACGTCGTACGTTGCCGCCGCGATGCTGTTGTGACACCATGACATGAAATTTTGCGAGGAATTGTTACCTCTAATATTCAGGTAGGTGAAATGATGATCCTGATGTACTCTTCTGCGACTCACATGTGCCCCCGCCGTGCCTCTTCATCTCATGAGCGCCATGAAGGCGTCTCCCTTGCGGAGGAACTATCCTTGTAGTCTTGCCTTGTCTCCGTCACCCGTTGACCGTTTTCATCTGGCCTTACGGAGCTCAGAGAGAGCAGCTTTAGTATTGATATCCTTCACAATGGCACCTGCGGATGCATTTGAGGAAGGCATCAGCCCGAAGAATCGGCCTCGACGCGAGAGGAGCATCCTTGGAGTACCAGTCCAAGCTGGGAAGTCCTTCGATGAAGACCTTATCCATCCGGTGTGTACCAAAATTCCGCCAGTTGGTGGATCTCCACATGCAGCTTTGCAGATGCGTGGTCGGTGCGGTGCTGGCGGGAGCAATGCGTCCACTGCAACGCCCGGGACTTGTCGCAAGTCCCGATGATATCAATGTATGTACATGGCTTCAAACTCTGACAGCCATGTCCGTGACTCTCAGTGAACTGTTCCATCAGGGGTAATGTGGACCTGGGCAATCAGGACTGCGAGGCCGACGACCATGGACACACTGATGATGGGAAGGTTGACCCTCGCAAACTCGAGACTGCTGATAGTGATCTTCTTCCTCTCGAGGATGTTCTTCCACAAAAGGCCAGCAAGAGAGGCGCTAAATGAGGCGCTGAATGCGCCATAGTTGACGCCAATAGCCATGCTGTAGATGGTGGCCCAGTAAATGCGTCCCTCAATGCCTGCGCCGTTCGTGCGTTGTATCTCGTCCCATGTCTGGACAACACGGGAGAGAAGGATTGTCGTGCCGATGTTCGTGCCAGCAAACTGGGATGGTCAGCAGGAGGCGCGGTAATGATGGGGTTGGGACGACTCACGTTGCAGAGAATGACGGATAGGAAACCCATGCCGGCGATGGCCCCGATGACGCCGGTCTTGTCGACCCAGTGCTTCCATCCGTAGGCAAAAGTGGCGACCCAGGTCTTTGAGACGAGAGCCTGGACCAGGATGAACATTGCAAAGGCGAATGGGATGAGAGCGAATGGCAGGTGGGAGAAGACGGCCATGGTGGTGGGGAAGGTCTTGCGGAGATAGCGGACGAGCTGATGGATGCTGTCGATCAGATTTGTTGGTTGAGGGTTCGACAGGCCAGTGGCTTCCGAGGAGGAGAAGCCTTTTTCGTCCTCCATAGTTGATGCATGCTTTTCAAATGTCGTTTTCTCCGTATCGCTTGCCCTGATTGTGGTCGGACCGATCTCCATGGATGTCCTTCGGTCAGACGAAGTCGGCCTCTCGATACCCTCTAGCTCCTCACCGTCCTTCTCCAAAGCCCGGCGTCGCTGCTCGGCACCGTCCTGGGCCGTCTGCTGAGCTGCCTTGCGGGTCACCCATCCGTAGCCGATGTCCCAGCAGAACATGATGAATGCAGCGGGCAGGGTGACGAGAAAGACGGGGTGTTCGCCGGTTGCGTTGCTCGCGGCATTAAGGGCGAGGACCGCGGCGAGGGTGACAGCCATGACGACGGAACCAACAATTGCCGACTTGCCATCAAGGAAAGGGTTGAGAACCTCTTCGTGCTCGAGGAGCTCGTCATCTTGTTCGGGGGACCTTGGCATATTCGGGTTCATTGGAGGCAGCTCCCTGATGTTCCTGGGTAGCTCGTGGATTTCAATCTTGGAAGGGATCCAGGGGTTCTCCGCGCCCTCATCCTCGTTGAATACAAAATATAGAAGGAAGGGTAGGAGGACAATGGCAGTGACGACGGCGGGCACGACCATGTTGGCGGTGTAGTCGATGAAGCGGATCTTGAAGGCGCCGGCGAGGACGAGATTGGTCGGGTTACTGGAGACGAGGATGGCGGAGCCAATGTTGGCGACGGCGAACTGACTGAAGATCCAGGCGCGAGGGGGCATGTCCTTGGCCACGCGGGTCATGTAGGCGAGGAAAGCGGTGCCGCTGAGGATGACAGGGTCATTACCGATGCAGGTTGTGAGGGCGAAGAAGAAGGCGTAGAGGTAGATGAAGAGTCTGCGACCGTCGCTCTGGCCTTTTTGTAGGACCTTGAAGGCGAGGAAGCGAATGAGGCCTGATGCGTCGATGGAGATTGCGATGTAGGCGAGTGTGATGAAGAACAGCATAATGTCGAGGGGGGAAATGTCGTTAGCCCCGATGATTCCCTGGCGAACCTCCTTTTCGCCGATGGCCCCGATGGCAAGGAGAAAGATGTCGGCAATGATGGGGGCTGTGATGTAGTTCATGGGGAAGAGGAATTTTCTGAACCGGGGCTTGGGGACTTTCTTGGGATTGGGTTGGCGGGGATTCTCATCCGTCGCGACGGGCGACGCCGACATTGCTTGTTCCAGATGGAAGACGCCATGGCCCGAGTCTCTTCTGCGGGTGGTGAGAAGTCGCGACGCATCTTCCGTCTCACGAGGGGCCGAGATCCTCAGCCGGGCGGAGAGGTCGACGAGGGCATCGCACCAGGTGACGGGGAGGTAGATGCGGATGTGCCATGGCCAGAGCACGTTGATGTCTAGAATGAGGTCGGGTTAGTGGATCGGAAAGCAGCAGGCGGGTAGGTACCCGGGAAGATGTAGTGCGACTTGCTGGTCAGAACGAAGACGACCAGGGTGACGATGGCGCGCCATTCCCTGATGCCTTCTGTCTCGATGCTCAGAGGGTCGACCTCGAAGGACCAAAACATGGTGCCTTGCTGATGTCGGGGTCAGGTCGAGTTCTAGCCTCGAATTGTTCTCCCGAGGTGATGCACAAGCAGAGAACCAACAGGGCGTTCGTCATGAGGTAAGGTTGGGGTCGGGGCCAGGGTAAAAGAGAGCACGCCCGGTCGCGCGCCAGATCGTCGCCTCGACTTTCGGGTGTGGCCCCCAGTCAGCCTGCATATGTCGGTCGGGTGCTTTGATGTCCGGAACAAAGTTCAGTACGCTGGTCCCATCCGACCCATCGTGGTGAGTGGTCCATCCGAGCTCGCCTCGGTTGACTGCGCCCCGGGCGATCCTGCAAGCTGCACGTTGGCCCTGCAAGGCGGTGCATCACGCGACCCTTCTCCGCTTCTAGACACCGAAAACTAGGCCAAGCACCCCCCCAAATTGCCTCAATGCCACCCGATAAACGTTCCCCCTCGTCATCGTCCCCCGTCCGTCCCCCGTCCGCCCTTCTCTTGTGGTGCTGTCCCGTGCGGCTCTCCTCGCCTTGAGGAGAGGAAAGGAGGGCACAGCCCGCCAACGGCCCGTTCCCAACCCCTTGCCCCCTTCTAGAAACCGTGACCAAGCATCCATCCATCCATCCATCCATTCAAGTCGTCTCGTCTACCCCCGTGGGCCACGACTCCATCGCAATTCGACATTTCACCGTCTCACAAACCCTCCTTCAAACCCGCCAGCCACCATCAAGGCTGGGCCACAATCTCGGCGGTCTCTCTCTCTCTCTCTCTATCTGCCATGGTGTCTATCGACTTGGCGCCATGTATCTCCCTGCCGACTTCCCATTGACGGCTCGCTCCGTCTCGGCAGAAGCCAATGTGCCCCAAGTCATTTGTGCCTGGCCGCTGTCCGGGCAGTACGGCTTTGGGAGCAGAATACTGTCAGTAGAACCCGACCCAGATCGTTCCCCCGCCCATCCAAGCATCCGAGAAAGCTTGTCTTTTGTGCTCCCCACGCCGCGATTTAAGCTTCTCGGGAGGCTTGGTTCTCGTTTCACCCCGCAATTGCCCCGCAAGCGTGGATCTAGGCTGATTCAACGGCTCTCCCGCGACCGTTATAGCTTCTACCTCCTAGTCACCACATGCGTCTTCGCCCGCAAGAGCTTATGGCTGAGGAACACCTTTCTCGCAGCGACGCTGCTCTTTCCCGTCGTTGCCGCCCTGCACGCAATTGTGCTAGCGACCAAGCATGTCGACGGTAAGTCCGGGCTGGGATCCCTGGGCCCCAGCACTGCCCCTTCTCCTCCCTGATAGATTCAAGCTGACCACGAGGAACGACTAGGCGCCGTTGACATGGATATCTATGGGGCCTTCCAGCTATGCTCTCTAGGTCTGGTTGCTGGGACCCTGGCAGTGAGGATCAGCAAGACCTACTACGGAACCCCAGGCCGCAACACCATCTTCATCTGGGTCACCCTCATCCTCGCCGGTGCGTCCCTACGCTCATTCACACTCTCCCGCAGCACTGACATACATACAGGTCTCTTGTGTCTGACTGTCGAATTCTTCCGCGCTACCCCCCGTAGCTGCCCCGGATTCAAATACGGAAAAGATAACAACTGCGATTTCGTCTGTTCCGAGGAAAAGGGGCCCTTTTCGCCGCTACGCCAGGGCGCGGCAAGCGACATTTACGTCGTTGAAGCACCGACACTCCTCTCATTTAGGGCAGGGGTTCTTCTCTCCGCCGGATGCTGTGTCCATGCAATCGTATGGATGCTCTACATGCTGGAGAAGATCTTGCGGGAAGAGGAGCGCAACAGGGTGGAGAGCGGAGAGAGTCGCCTTTTCCCCATGCTGTCACACCGTACATCCAGCTTTGCCGTCAGCAAGAGAACACCTATCAAGACGCGCATCATTCTCGTTGCTTTTGGGGCAATTGGGCTGGCGCTGCTAGTGGTGGGCGAGCGCAACTTTCACTCTGAACCTCTCTCCTTCGAGATTGAGTTGATTTCCGGCGTCGGTGAGTTTTTTTCTGGCTCTTTTTGATCCCCATTCGAAAGTTTGCTAACGTCCTTCTCTCCCAGGCCAATGGTCTTCCATCGTCACAGCCGTTCTCGCGGCAGCCAGTTCCATGTTGGTCCCTCTACACGAAGACATGGCCAGAGTCAGAGAGGACAGAGAGACGGGAAGACACAAGAACAGACACCGCAGGAGTCGTAGCTACAGAGTGGCCGAGTTTTTCGTCGATCTCGACCACATGTTCGAGCAGGGGCTGAAACAAATCGCCCGAAGGACCTCGACAAATATGGGAGAGGCCGAGTATCCCAAGTTACCAGGAGAGGAGCACAGGAACCCCGAGATATCGGGCCTGGCTGCAGCAGTGGAGAACTTCAATAGGTCGCGGACCCCTAGTGTAAGGAGGGAGAGTAACGAGGGGCCAGACGGTGGCTCGGAAGAGGGGGACGTGGAGTCGCCTCCAGCGGCACACTTTCGGCAAGACGATGCCGGCTTCTTGACGGTTCCGCTGGCTGAACCACGGAAGGGCAGTGTACACTACGGCATGTAAGTAACGACTGGTATATTTATAGCGGCAATAGATAGGTAGACATTTATGACATCAAGACTCACGATTATGATGTTTCCGGACTTTCAGTACAGGGAGATCTACATGTTCCTCGCCGCAGCTCTCGAAGCAGTGGCCCTTTAAAACTCCGCCCTGTCCGCCACCTTTTGGTCGCCGACAATGACCTCATCCCGTGGGACGACGGACTTTCTAAAAGCACGGGCGGCCGTCTTGTTCTCGAAGAGGTGATCCAGCTCCTGGAACGTACGGCCCTTGGTCTCCGGAACACACCACCAGGTGAAGGCGAACGCCAGCGTACCAGTGCCCATGAAGAAGAAACCAATCTTGCCGCCCCAGTTGAGTTCGTCAGTGTTATACAAATACGGCGTGAAGAACATAAAAACCCATGATGTAATCGACTGGGCGCCGAAGCCCAGACTAGCCGACCTCGAGCGCAGACGGACGCTAGACAGCTCGGTGCCGATGACGGGGACGGCACTCGCGACTCCGAGCGAGTTGAAGAAGCCGAAGAGTAGGAGCGCGACACCGACGTACCTGGAAAGACGTCAGTGAGATGATGCTCCGGGATTCAAGGGGTTCCAGGGGTTGACATGTGCACTTACCATTGCGCCGCTGCCGAGGAGAAGCACGCCGCGATGCCCATGCTCAGCCAAGCCAGATTGTCGAGGCCCAGACTGATGAGGATCAAGGACCTCCTGCCAAATCTCGGAACAGTATACCACGAGGTCATGTTGCCGACCATGGCCGCCGCAATGCCAATCGAGTTAACCCTCAGGGAGTATCGGGGCGACATGCCAGCCATGATGAGGAAGTACGCTGAGTTTGCCAGGATCGACATGCCGACGAAAGACTGAATCATGTTGAGCCATACGATGATCAGGGTGCGGCGCAGGTCGGTGTTTTGGAAACACTCCTTGAACGTGGGGGCGCCGGAGCCCTCGTGGGCAAGGGAGGCCTGGATCCTCATGAGAAGAGAGGAGTCGGAGTCGGTTCCCAGCTTCTTCAAAGCAGCGGCGGCCTTTTCGATGCGGTCGTTGGCCACGAGCCAGACGGGACTCTCTGGGAGCACGACGCCCGCGAGTACGGCCACACCTCCGAAAGCCCACTGGGTTCCAAAGGGCATCTGGTACGCGTACGGGGACATGACGCCGTTCTGGCTGAAGACGATGACGATGGCGAGCAGATGACCGAAAGACTGTCAGGCGTGAGCCCTGTTATCAGCAAGATGATTCTAATAACTGGGTGATGGAGATTGAAGTCTGGACTTACAACATTGAAAGCGTAGAAACCGAGCAGGAATCCACGCATACTCTTGGGCGACACCTCGGAGATCCAGGTCTGGCAAGACGTCATGAGAACACCACAGCCGAGGCCGATGATAATCTTGCCAAGCAGGAACACGCCGCGTCTAGTTTCGGTATCGCCAGGTAGTCCGGATATGTAACAGATTGTCGTGCCGGTCAGACCAAAAGCGCCGCCAAGAAGAAACGTGGCACGTCGACCGAAGCGGTCTTGGAACCAACCCGCCATCACGGAGCCGACAGCCGCACCGGCCTGGACGAGAGCGTTCCAGAGCGCAAGCCAAAGGGCTGGTATCACGGTGGCCCCCGATCCTCCGGGGACGGGTGAGCCAAAGTCTCGGCTGCGAACAGGTCAGATGCAAAGAGTTGTGGTTTGGTATGAGAGCTCCGAAACGGAACGTACCGGAACACGGAGAGTGCCGTAATGGCGCCGATGACGACCATGTCATAGCCGAACATGAGCGGGCCAATGTTGGCCAGAGAGGCGTAGATAACGAGCCTCCAGTGTGTACGGATCATGGACCAAGGGCTCTCAACCGGGTTCGAGCCCCCGACTTCGGCCTGTGTGGCCTCGACCATTTCGATGGAGGGTCGACTGTCTTTGGTCATGTCGGTGGTCTGTGGGTTTGCTGTGGAATTCTCCTTGAGTAGGTAGTTCACTTGATGATGGTGATGCTGGCTGGGTTCAGGATACTGCATTCGAGAGAGGCCATCGTTCTATTTAAGGTTATTGTGGCTAACATCCCGGACCTGGGGTAGAACGTGGGGTAAAATGGGGAAATGAATCCCGAATCTACGTGAAATGCCAGATGGACTGGGGTCAAAGCCGACGCAGTGGACTATTCCCACTCACTGTGCCATGTCCTTTTGCAGCGTGGGATGGCCGTCGCGAGGGTGATTCCGATGAGGACCACCTCCCGAGAGCTGGCCAGGCGAGGTGTATTGGGGAATGAGGGGGAGCTTTGGTGCCGACGAGTCCGTCCCCCGATATACATGGGGCGGAGAAATACCAACCGGGGTAATCTTCCCCATTGACGCCGGAGGGATTATCAATTCCCTAATTCCCCTGATTTTAGGGGCTGGGGGACGTCGTTAGATTCGGACCGAAGCAAACGAGTTTCTCCATCTTCGAAGATCTCCCCCGGGCTTTGTGGGGGAATGGGGCCGATGGTGAACAGGGTGGAGGCTAGATAGGGGCACGTGGGCAAAGGGCTCCGAGGATCGTGGGGGTCTAAGATCCTCGTCCTTAAAATATACCTGCACGTGCCGATTCGAGACGACTGGGAGTAACGAAGCCACCAGACACCACCTGAACCTTCTTACCCCACCCCCCAAAGAAAGTCTGGCAACATGCTCAAGCCCGTTATCACCTCAACCCGCGAAGTCGTCTCCCTCGACGGCATCTGGAACTTCGCCCTCGCCAAGACCCATATCCTCGATGACGACCCGGCCTGGACAAGACGCATCTCCCCACGTCTGCAGGTCCCGGTCCCTGCCAGCTACAACGACATTTTCGTCGACAAGTCGATTCGAGACCACGTCGGCTGGGTTTTCTACCAGCGAACTGTGACGGTGCCCAAGTCATGGGAGGGGCAACGATGTTATCTCCGCTTCGGGGCGGCGACACATCGCGCTCGCGTCTACTTTGACGATCAATTCGTCACGGAACATGTCGGGGGCTACACCCCCTTTGAGGCGGACATCACCAGGCTCATCTCCGAGTCCACCACGAGAGAGTTCGGGCTGACGGTGGCCGTAAGCAACGAGCTGAGCTGGGATACCATCCCTCCCGGAAAGATCGAGACTCTTCCGGACGGCAGCCGGAAGCAGGTCTACCAGCACGACTTCTTCAACTATTCCGGTCTTGCCCGATCAGTTTCTCTCTGCTCTATGCCTTTAGTGCACGTCAACGACATCACAGTGACGACCGATCTGCAGGAAGACGGAGTCGGCATCGTCACATACTCTGTCCAAACCAGTACTCCTGTCGAGTCGAGTCGCTGTAAAATGTCTTTGATAAACGAGGAGGGCACCTCGGTCTTCAATAGGAATGGATTGAACGGCCGTATCTCCGTCGAAAACGCCAACGCGTGGAAGCCCGGCGCCGCATATCTGTACCAGCTGCGCGTCGAGCTTTCCGGCAAGGACGGCTCGGATACCCTGGAGGATGTGTACGAACTCCCCATCGGCATCAGATCTGTCAAGGTCCAAGGAAGCAACTTCCTGATCAACGACAAGCCCTTCTACTTCAAGGGCTTCGGCAAGCATGAGGACAGCCCGATCCGTGGCAAGGGATTCGACCCTGCCTATATGATTCACGACTTTTCTCTCATGGGCTGGTGCAACGCCAACTCGTTCCGCACGTCGCACTACCCATATGCCGAAGAGTTTCTCGATTACGCCGACCGCCACGGCATCGTGGTTATCGACGAGACTGCCGCTGTCGGCCTCCACCTTGGTATCGTCGCCGGCGTGTTCGGGCTCAAGTCGCCCCCGACATTCTCACCCGAGACGTGTAATAACGCCACGCGCGAGGCACACGCGGACGCGATCAAGAAGCTCATCTCAAGGGATAAGAATCACCCGAGTGTCGTTATGTGGGCGCTGGCGAACGAGCCTGCGTCCAACGAAGCAGGCGTGCGCGAGTACATGGAGCCGCTCGTGTCCCTGGCACGTCGCCTCGATTCTAGGCCGTTGTGCTTCACCAACATGGGTTTCGCGACGTTTGAGAACGATCGCATCACCGACCTGTTTGATGTGGTCTGCCTGAACCGTTACTACGGCTGGTACACGCAGATGGGCGACCTGGCTGCGGCGGAAAAGGTGCTGGAAAGAGATCTTCTCGGCTGGGAGCGTGTGCACAAGAAGCCCATTATCATGACGGAGTACGGCGCCGACTGCCAGGTTGGCCTGCACGCCGTCTGCGACGTGGCCTGGAGCGAGGAGTACCAAGCCAGTCTACTGGAAATGTTCCACCGGGTATTTGACCGCGTGGACAGCGTAGTGGGAGAGCATGTCTGGTCGTTTGCAGACTTCCAGTGCACCTCGACCATCACGCGTGTGGATGGGAACAAGAAGGGCATCTTCACGAGGGATAGGCGGCCAAAGGGGAGTGGGCAGATTCTGAAGCGGCGGTGGAAGGATGGGCCGGAGAAGAGGCCAAAAGCTTGATCGAAGAAACTCCATCTGCCTGATTTGCAACAGCCCAGGGCCATAAGCCGGTGCTTGAACGGTAGTTTTGCTTTCATTCTCATTTTGGTTGTGGTGAAATCACAGTGGGAAACTTGAATGCAAAAAAAACCAAGCACCTCTGATGGGAGGCTGATTTACTCTGAAGGAGAAGCGCTGGCCGGGCATGAAGTCATCCGGGGGGCTCCAGAGGCTCGCAAGGCTCTAACCAGCTACACCAGTGGTACTTGGTGCTGGAATACAAGCTTCTGTGGAATACGTACCAGGTGGAAGGGCAGGTGCAAAGCATGGCAGGGCAGTTACTTGGCAAGGCAGGCGCGTGAAAGGCAGGCGCGTGGTATCTTATCACCCGCAGTCATCACCAACAGCCAGCACGGGCAATTTAGTAGTGCTTCGGAAGACCTCAAACCCAATGGCCTCCAAAATTTCTACGTCCATCAAGCACCAAAACCAGCAAGTTATCCACAAACAAGAACTCTGTTGGGGCCCTCCAGCTCACAATCAGCCCTACTCTGTTTAACGCAACTCCCTTGATAACCCTACCGTCTAGGCCTTGATTCTTTGCTCCCTTTAGACTTGAGAATGGCCGATCTCAACGACAATGAGATACATGCAGGCATCCCCATAGCCTCCCGAGCAGCCCTGGGGCAGGGATAGCGGCCAGGGTACAAGACCGCAGACCAGCCCACAGGGTTAGATCTAGCTAGGAAGGGCGCCTGTATAGCCCGTACAGAAGAGCTACAGAATTCGCGGCAGGTCCCCAGACACGGATTATTATTATTCTTATATTATAAAAAGGCACATCTAGTCTATGAGATGGATGGGTATGTAGTCCGTGACAAGGGAAACAGGCCGCAAGATCGGCCCGTGGGGTATTCGCGGAGCAATACTAGATGGCAAGGATACCGACAAATGCGACAGCTGCAAGAGCCAGGTTGGAGAAAAGACCGGAGGCAGCGCTGCCAGCGATAGTGGACTCGGCAGGAGACTCCTGGCTCGTCGAGGAGCTGCTGCTGCCGCTGCCGGCGTTTGCACCAGTGGTAGGGCTAGGGGCATTGCCGGCAGCGGAGGAAGGGCTGTCAGACTCTGTCGTGGCCGCGGTGGCAGAGGTCTGGCTTGCAATGGATGTGGCCTTGGCGGTGGAGGTCTCCGTCGTAGGGGCGGCGGCGGAAGGAGGCGGCTCGATCGACGACGCTTCTTCAGAGCTGGAGGGAGCAGCTTCGGTCTTGGTCGACGTGGCCGTCGTGGTCGAGGCGGCCTTGGTGGAGGTAGCAATAGAGGTAGTGCTGGCGGACGAAACGACAGTCGATGTTGTTGTCGTGTCATCGTCGGCCTTGTCAGCCATCTCGCGTACCCAGGCGCCAGCAGAGTCTGTGTAAATCTCAAAATAGTTCAGGTGGTCGTCGACAACATCGCCTCCGGCACAGATGGGGTCGGTCGTGCGGCAGTACGACCGGAGGACGGGTGCAAACGTGGCGAGTTCTGCGAGCTGGGCAGGGGAACGGGGGAAGAGACCGTCCTTTCCCGAGCCATCGAGGTAGTTGTACGACTGACCGGCGGTGTGACGGGTGTCGCCGAAAAGGAGGGCGGCGACGACTATAGCACAGATGTTAGCAAAGTCAATCTTTTCACGTCGGTCCCTCCGGCCAAGGTTGACTCACTCTTCTTTCCGGCAGGCGTGTTGGCACCCAGACCCTCGTTGGAGGGCTGCTTACAGTCCTGGAAGAAAGTACCGCCACCGCCGCCAAGGATGTCGCCGACGATCGAGGCGCCCTGGGAGTAGCCACTGACAACAAGCTTGGAATCGGGGCACCGCTCGTTATAGGCGCGGATCTGCTTGAGACCATTGGCGGCACCCTCGGTGACGGAGCCGCAGTAAGGAGACTCAAGGGGGTTGTAGAACTGAATGTCCTCGTAGTCGCAAGACCCGACGCCGCTGCAGATGGCGCCCGCCAGCTTGCCCTGACGGCCAGGGTAGGGCTCATTGTTTCCCTTTACGAGGAAGACATGCAGGTCGCGACACGGGCCGCCACCGGCCTGGCGCTCCGTGAGGGCCGCAGCAGAGGCCACGGATGACGCCGCCAGCAGAGCCGCAGCTGCGATTGTCTGAGATGGATGCATGGCGATGGTGTGACGTGGTGTTCGGGTGGGTGCGAAGGGGAGAGGCTCGGCGCTCCAAGAGATACGACCTTGTGAGGGCTTTTAACAAATCCCGCTCCCCTCCATCGCCCATCCTGGTGGCGACCTCGTGTTGGCGCCGTATTGTGTGGGCTGGTTGATGGGGTGGATGGTATCGCCGCTCCGTGATATGAGGAGGTTGATAGGCAACAGCCCACATCGCTGTCGATCCGGTCCTTGGCGTATGGGTCCTGGATGGATGTCAGATGCCGGTGTGCCGCATTCTTGACATTTTGCGCCAGCCAGCTTCCTGTTCCTGACATGTCATGACTAGTCTAGGTAGGGTCTTGCGTTTGGTGCTATGGATGCCCCTGTTCGGAGATCCGGGCTGCGCGAAAACCCGGAGGAAATGTGGTGGTCGACACGCTCGATTTGGGCTTGTTGACATCAGGCGCAGCCCTTCTTGTTCCCAGAGGGGTTAGGGAGTCGTTTTGGCCAAGGCTTCGGTTATGGTTCATGCATTGAGATGTCTGCCAAAATTAGGTTTTTAACGGAACGACCGTTGTGGAGGGATTTTTACAACAAAGACTGACTTCATGAGGTTGACAGGAGGAGCAGCGGGGACAACGCGAGTCAACTGTCTACGGCGGGTTCATATCATTCGTCACGTATCCCCTGACTGGATTAATCGATAAGATAAGATCACACCCCAAAATCAATTCGTGCATTGAGTTGCATCCTCAGATCCTGGTTGTGGCCTCTGCAATGACGACAATTCAACGTGCAACTTGATGGCCGTTGAAAGTCGAATGGAATCGGACAAGTAGACAATTGTCCTGTGTGTACGTCCGATAGTACGTTTTGAGAGAATGAAGGTTGAAGGAAACTGGATTTTGATTTAGTATAGCGTAAGTGAATCTCCTTTCTACTCTATCCGGCGCGGGGATGTTTCTCAGCAACGGCTGCCCAACCCGGCCACCTCCAGCTTTCACCCGCGACCGAGGAGCATCAACCCCTCACCAACCGCGGCGCCGCCCATCATGTCGACACCTAAACCTGTCGTCCTCCACCTTGGAGACGACATTGAGTTCAACCCGGACATTTACAAGCATCTCACCGAGTCCTTCACGATGATCCAACCCTCGCTCGCAGACCGCCAGCGCGATGCGTGGCTGCAGAACCTCCGCGACCGCAAATGGGGCGACTTCCAAGCCGTCTTCAGACCCTTTTGGAACTCGGGACTTGAAATGGGACGGTGGGATGCTGAGATGATCCCGCTACTACCGGCCTCCCTCAAGGTCTTTGCTTCGGCCGGGGCCGGATACGACTGGGCTGACATGGACCTCCTCGCCGACGCCGGCGTGCTCTATTGCAACGGCGCATCGGCGTCGTCCGAGGCCGTCGCCGACATGGCAATCTACCACATCATATCCGTGTTCCGCAATCTCCAGTTCAGTAACATGGCCGCCCGCTCCGGGGACCCCGCGGCCTTCCTTGACGCGCATCGCAACCAGCCGACTGGCGCGCGGAACCCGGCCGGCCATGTTCTGGGTATCGTCGGCCTCGGAAAAATCGGGTTCCGAGTCGCAACCAAGGCTCGCACTTGCTTCGGGATGCGGATTCTATACAATGACCCCGTCCCGCGGCCCGCCGAAGACGAGGCTTCTCTTGGTGGCGCTGTTCGCGTGCTGGAGCTCGACGACCTTCTCGCCCAGGCCGACTGCATTGTTATCGCGGCCCCAGGTACTGGCGGGCTCAGGCTTATTGACGCGGGGCGCATCGCGTGCATGAAAAAGGGCGCGCGCCTCGTGAATGTGGCGCGTGGGTGCCTTGTTGATGAGAAGGCCCTGGCTGACGCCCTGGAGGCTGGCCACCTGCACGCCGTTGGGCTGGACGTTTTTGAGGATGAGCCCAACGTCAATCCGCGCTTGACGAGACACCCCCGCGCGACACTGACGTCTCATAATGGCGGTGGAGCATTTGAGACGACAAGTGGCTTTGAGGCTCTGGCCATGCAGAATGTGCAGGCTGTGCTGGAGGGTCGCCCGGCGCTGACGCCTGTGAATCATCACCTGTTGAGGACGTGAGGATGTACACAGCATGATACATAGATTAGTAAAGTCTTGAACTACATCGGCGATTCCAGCCACCTTGAAATCTTTTACCCTGATCGATGGGCCATCCGACTGAATGTCACAGTAAGTCGGGCCAAACTCTGGAACATGAAGCGGCCATACTTATGGAGATCCTTCCAGTTGGTGACATCAGGCTGATGCCTTCACCACCTTCCTTATGCCTCTGACCCATCTCACCGCTGATATGATCCTATTTCTGTGTCCTCTTGGCTGTTTGCATCCAGATCACGAGATCTGTAGGGCTTCATTTCCCGCACCCGGCATCTCGGACGACTTGCTCCGAGGGTTGATATCACGCGGGGTCCCCCAGCCGCCCCCACCAGTGACACCAGCTCTGACCATCGAACCATCTAGGATGCAAGGAGAAGATCCCATCGCGTTGTCCTCTTCCGAGAGCACAACATATGTCTGCAATGGCGGGGTGCCGATGCACGCGCTGGCGTGTAAGTGACGAAAAGAAATGTATGGACTGCCCAACATTAAGTTGAGGCCACCACGCCGGATGGCTGCAGATATCCCGACATGCAGACCGCTTCACAAAAGGTCCTACAAAACATGCAGTCCGGCCGGGCCGCCATGCGGTGTCGTCCAAAGACCCTCCCACCACGAGCATAAGAGGAAGTTTAATATGTCGTCGGAGCCAATCCCGGAACGGGGATGGACGGTCTGGAACAAAACGGGGCTGAGACCTCATTCCGTCACGTCCTCACAGCGGGTTCCCTTGCGTCGCGCCGCAGATCCCAGGACGTCGGGCTCATCGTTCCGTGACCACTCCCCCGTGGTATGAACCCCCTTCCCCTCCCTGACGGCGGCTGATCCCGATCCCAGGGCAGCCGGCCAGATGGCTCGAGGCCCTGACGATGCCTTGGAATCGGGCAATGCGCGATGCCATCATAATACGTGGCCGCAGGGGGGGTGAGGGAGGGGTGTGTGGGGGAGAAGAAGGGTCCAGACCGAACGGCGACCGCATCGTTGTATCGGGGCGTCATGGCATCGTCCAGACGACGTCCCTTGGCCCAACGGAGATGAGCCTATGCTCACACCTTGGATTGTAGGGCATGGGCATCGAGGGAGTCTGGACCGACGTGGTGGGAACGCGGGTAGAACGTCTGGCCAGGTAGGCAAGCTTTGGGCGTGGAGCGTCGGACCAAGGCCGGCCGAGTGATCCAGGGGTAGGGGCTGGCATGCCAACTCTCTAGCAGACAGGACGGGACGAGATTGCTGGAAAGTAGAAAGAAGGCTGTCAGTCGGGAACAAAAAGATCGTAGCAGCTGGATGGGCTTGTTTCAAGCAATCGTCCAGAGGCCTGGACTGATGGCCCTGACAGCCCTGACAGTTCATGACAAGTACTAGGGCCAAGGACTTGTCGAGATGGGGGATAGCAAGAGCAACGTTAACCATTTGGCACGTCTCAGATTTCGAAAAAGAACAAAGGGAACAGCGGGAGCGCGAGGACTGGGCCAGGCGTCCAGTCCCGTGGCCGGAGACATCTGGTGATGGCCAAGATCCAAGGTGTTCTAGATCGCGCACCGAGAACGGCCATTGCCACTGGCCAGGCTGGGCCTCGGCCCCAGCAAACTTGAACGGGGACGAAGTCAGGCTAGGACGTGTAGCGTAGAGATCAGCGGCTTTGGGCTCGGCCGAAGTGATTGGACGGCCGAGGCATTGACCGGTGAGGTTCAGTGGAAGATGAGGGCCGATTGCCTGCAATGCGCTGATGGGAGGTAGAAACATGGAGGACTAGCCTCGAACAATCGACATGAATACTGGATAGAGGCATCGCATCGCGATGAAGCGTATACGAGTATGAAGCGCCAGGAAGGAACCCCATGCGGCGCCGATCAATTGGCACAGAGTGCTCGGCCAGCAGCTCGATTGGCCGTGCTGCAAGACGCCCAGAGACAAGAACAGACGGGTGATCGGGGGTTTGGTGGATGATCAAACAGGAGGAGGATGACTTGAAGCATCTCGATGGGGAGGGACAGGCTGGCAGGGGCACGGCGAGGGAGGGAAGACGTGTGGCAGTGGCGACGACTCTGTAACCGACCGATCGCGCGACGATCGCAACACCATGGGGAGAGGCCACACGGGAGAGAGAGATTGATTCGCTAGCACCACTGGGTGATAGGGGCGTTGTCGAGGGGATCTTGTCGATGACGGGGCCGGAGACGTGATGAGAGGAAGACAATTTGCCTTCCAGGGCGCGATGCCTGGAACTCGGTCGATGGGCATCCCTGCCGCTTGGGAGAGAGAACCCTTGGCGAGACCCTGAGTCGCCGTTGGAGCCGTAGAGGGGAGTCGAGGAGTGGTCGGTGAGGTCCGGTGAGAGAAAGGGGAGAGGGGTTCCCGTCCTGAGGAGAAGCTCCGACCGCGGGGCATCGTCGAGTTCGTGAACCGGTGGATCGATCACGATGCCCAATTGCCAATCGACAGTCGCGTTGCAGAAATCCAAGACGAGAACCCCGCTGAAAAAGGGCGTTACCGACCGGGAGATGCGCTCGGCGAAGGCCTGGAGGGAATGAAGGGGGGCGAATCCGCGTGGTCGATGGGGGCGATCAGCAAGTTTCGGTGCTGTTTTGGGGGAATTATTTGGGGATGGAAGGACGATGATCGACAAACCAGTGTGAAGGCACCACCTTAATCCTGCACGCCGAAAATCATCGCTCCTGGGTTAGACCCCCATCGAGATTTTTGGTTCTATAACGGCCGATGGGAAGATGGAAAAGACGAGACAGAAATCGATCGGAAACACAAACCGACGCGGGGGCGCGCGAGGGAGGTCGGACATCGGGTTCATATCTCGATTTACCGGTCGGCGGAGCACACGGGAGGGTGGGGAGGGGGAAAAGGATTGTCGCTTGGGGAATCGTGATGGGAATTGGGGGATTCTCGATGCGCAAAGGGTCGGTCGATGGCTGGGGCGAATGCACCACCCCTCCACCGTGCCCTTCCCCCTGCGACGGATGAGCTAGGACATACACCCACGACATGTTCGAGATTAGTTCAGCTAGTCGGGTGATTGGCCCAAGAGAGCCACATGTCCATTCTAATGCTTGATCGATCCGAAAAACAGCGGATTTCTTTTTGGCAACAGCCAACATCTGGGTTTTCGTTTCGCGCCAGAGATGCAGCATCGGCGCCCAGCGTGCCATCCCAAAACGCCATCGAGATGGGAAAGTCGGTAGGGGGGCTGGCTATCGCAACACCGTCTGCCGAAGGAAACGTTTCCCCTTGTAGGTGCTAGTGTTGATGGTCGAAATTGCATAGATGCATAGGGGACGCAAAGTCATGGCTAGGGCCACGCATCGTGTGATGCTTCATGCGCCCGTCCGCGCTGTTTCCGAGACGACTGCCTCCCTTGACCGGCGACGATGCAAATTCCGAGCCCCGTGTCGGCCCCGGGATGCCGAGTAAACTGCGCAAACTGCGACGGACGGGCGGACATGTCGGGCGGTGCGGAGGTGGGATGGGATGACTCGCCGCGTGTGCATATTGTGGCTGCGTTGCTGAGAAAGAGAGCGTCGTCCATGCGGCCGGGCTGTCAAACGAGTCGAACCTCGGCGCCCGCGTCTGACGCCAGAAAGAAGTGTGCATGCCAAAGCCAGCTTCGGCTTCGCAACTCCCCCATCCCCTCCACGCGGACTTGAGCCGGCCGATACGTGCGGGACCGTCGGCAGATGGGTGAATCCACCGGTGCCTGGAACCAATTGTTAGCAGTGGTTCATGTCAGAGGATGGTGGCACGGGGTGACGGGGATAGGGACGGGCTTTGCGTTGGCGTCGGCCGGTGTTGACGCTGTCGTTTCGTGCCGAGAGAGGAACCGAGGCCACTCTCAAGGCAGCGAGCGAGACGGAGCCGAGCACTCCGCTGGCTGCCTAATCATGTCCCGTCTGGAAGACCCCGCTTACGATGTTTCAGAGTGAGCGACAGTACATGCTATTGGACGGGGGGACAACGGTATCTCCCCTTGCTTTGCAATCTGCGGAACGGACGCACCTTGACACTCGCCGTGCTCGGACGGTGGTGGCCTAGTGCACTCTTCAGACGGCCGTTACAAGCAACCGTCCCAACTTGTCCTACCGTTTTGACTTTTTATCCCACCACCACCACCATAATCACAATCTGCAAGCGGCCCGCTGAGGATAGCGGCTGCGGGCTGATAAACGCAGCCAGCGAGCATATTCCATCTTATTCCCTCTTCGCCAAGGCCTAGACCCTCGAAATGCAGACCGAGAAAAATATGCGCAAAAGACCAACCCAATCTCGGCTGCCGGGGTGACTGATTACGCCGCATCATCAGAAACCACCGGCCCCAGAAGCCAATGTCAGCGAAGGGTGACAGATTGACGCCTCGTGGACCCTCGGCCTCGCGCACTGCACATCAAAACGCGAGGGACGCTCCTAATATCGCAAAAAACAGCTCACCCGCCGCTGATCTTGCCTGTGCCAGTCTGTGCTGCCATCCCATGTCAAGCCCGAGTCCTTCTCTCTCCTCTTCCCAGGCATCCGAGTCAGAGAGGCACATGAAAATCAGATGGGGCTCTCGGACTCGCGGCGTGACAGGGTGGGGAGAGGGCCACGGGGACAACACAAGCTCGAGCACGGCATATTGAGGCGGGGGCCGAGTGAAAAAAGGGCAAGATAACAAACGCCCTGCGGAGGCCGGGCGGTGTTTTGCGCCGCGTTCATCTACCTCACGCACCACGTTGCACGAGTGATTGGGGCGCGCACGACTCGTGGCGACGGCTTCGCCCGGACCCTTACCCGGTACTTTACCTTTTGTCGTGCTGGAGCCATGCTATACCACCTCGCCTGGACCCTCAAATAGCACGGTCAAAGGTCAAAGGTGGAGGGAAGCTCTGAGCTTTGAGATGGAGTCGAGGCTGTGTGCGGCGGTAGCTCGTACGACGCCATGTCTCTGAAACGTGCGAGCCCGTCGTTAGCAAGACACAGAGGCGTCCACCATGTTGTGCTTGTATATGAGGTTATGGCCGTAACGAGCAGGACCCTGTCCCGTGAACCTATCTTTGGGCCGCCGCGACGGGGCGACGTTGGCGACCCTGCGCATGTTGTGATGTGGTAGCTCGTGGGGATGGTCCGTGTTGCAATGGTCCCCTATTTTTCGCGCGTCTCGGCCCTACGAACCTGAAGAGAGCCCCCCTTTTCAGGCGCCGGCAGCAGTCAGGCAGTGCACGAGTTAGTCATTGCCCAGCGCCGACGGGGCATCCCTGCCCGGCAGACGGCGTGAGGAATATGCCGCGGGCGTCCGAGAAGGTGACATGGAGCCAAAAGGTGTGATTCGAACGCAGCAGGGCCGTCCTTGTCTTTTGCGCAGATTGAGGGTATTTGCTGATGGGCGGGTTCGGCCCCCTTTTCCTCTTCCCGCGGAACGAGGAGCGAATCCCGACACTGGATGGGTCTAATGAACTTGGGATGGGCAAGTGCCAGAAGTGCGAAACGGGGATGGCCGAGCCACCAAACCCACTGACACCCCGCCCCCCCGCTGCCAGAGCTTCTGGAAGGCTTGCAGTGGAGTCCAGCCAAAGTGGCAGGGCCGTCCAATGGGAGGCCGAGACGGATGGCGATGAAACTTTGGCTAGTGGGACGGTGGAGGGCGGAGATGCAAGGTTGAACCAGCACAAGTTCAGGCACCGAAAACAATCGTCTCGCATCCATCGCACTCTGGCTCGTTCCCTCGGGCGGCGGCACCAAGCCAGACATGTGCAAGCACTGCCTGTCTTACCTAATACACGTACCACGACCAGACTGGCTGGGCACAGCCCACAGACCGCAGCCCACAAGCCCCCCGGCCAGCAAGCGAGCAAAGCACGGTGCCACGCAAGCAATTCGCGGCCGTGTGAGTGGCTGGCCGTGGGCATGACTGACCCCACCGTTTGATGAACGAAGCGCTCTCGCCGTGTCCGACGTAAAGGTAAGCCCCAGCGCATTATCATCGACGCCATCCAGGACCGGCTGGCTTACGCTGGCCGGGGAGTCCGTGCCGTTCGTCCCACCGTTTCGCACCTCTTCCCCCTTTCCCATCACAAGAGAATTGTATCGAGATTTGGCGCGTCTCGGACTGATGACCTCTTGGGGGAGAGCGAGCGACGGACGCTTGGCTGTTCGCCAAGGGAATTATAACAACCTCGATGTTCGCTCTCCATCGAAGAAGGAAGGAACCACACTGCGTCAGCTATTCTCTGTTAGGCACAGCAGGCTCTCTCTCATTCTTCCAATTTTACACACCGCTCGCCCACCCAGAGAAGAAACAAACAGAAAAAAAAAGACGCCCACAGACCGCGGCCCATCAATCAGTCACGGCCCAGTCCGCGCATCACCGATTACTCACTGTGCCTGGCCTCGCTACGCAATCCTTACCTCTCGGTATCCGCCTACGAAGGTACAAGGGTTCGAACGTTCGGTCAGAGAGAGGAACTCCTTCGGGCCGCAACGCCAGGCAAAGTCATCGCCCAGGGTCACACAATTACTTCGCTGGCTGTCTCTCGCAAGGCCCCTGAACCCTGGACTGGACACGGAACGGCAGTGGGAAAAGCCTCAATCCGCAACAGCTTGTTTTTCTTCCAACACACGCACTCTCTGCATTCTCGTCGCTGGCAGACGGAATCCTATCAATTGACGCGCCCGAATCTCACACTCTATGTTGGTGTGCTGGTTGTATCACACGCACAAAACGGGAATACCACCGTCATCCGCACCCCCTCCCTTGGCCTCGACCACCACGTCGGCGCGACGGGCTTGTTGATCTCTGCTGGTTAGTTGCATAACGCACACGGTCGCATCCAAACGCTCCGCAATCTTGGCTCTCTTGCAGCACGGCCGCGCACGCCCCTGCTCCCCCCTGCCAGAGTCATCCACACCTCTGATCACACACCCCTCCCCCCCAGGCCAACGCTTTTCTGCGCCCCTCCCGAGTCCTCCCTCCGCCCCCCCTTGTCCTCTGCCCTGCCCATCACCGTCTCATCCGAGCACAACGGCAGCCTGGACTGTCTCTCAGTCGATCATTCTTAAACCTCCCCGGCCCACCACTTCTGGGCTTTTGCTGTGCCCTCTTCCCAGACACATCTTCAACTACCGACGACCCAAGCAGCAACGCTCCCAGCTTCTGACCACTTGGCCTCCAACATACAACACTTCCAACAACACCTCGAAGTACAACAAACACCACAACCACAGCACAGCACATTAGTGCCATCACTCCCACATACCAACCAGCGTCATGTCCACGTCGCGCCCCTCCAACCTCCACTACGGCAGCTCTTCGTCCTCCTCTTCCTCCGACTCGGACCTTTCTGCATCATCCTCCTACCGGCCCAGCATGGACGTCGCATCTACCGTCTCCGTTGAGATTATCCGCTGCATGCGGTGCGCCTCTGCCACCGAGATGACCTCGACCGACGACCCCAGCCTGTACGGCATGGTCCGCATCTCTACCGGCCTCTACTACTGCGACCGGTGCGCGAAGAAGACTGGCTTCAAATGAGCGGCCGCGCCGCTCGAAACGCATGGCCAGTAGAGAAACTGGCACGAACGGCTAAGGAAACAGCCAACGGCACCAACCCTGCAGCCAACCCGCATTCACCACCATCGCATTCACCACAGTTCATGATCAGGATTTCCCCCTCCCATTTCCTGATTCCCATCCGGCAATGGGCCCATGCAACGCCACGCAGCTGAACGCACAACCGTCAAGCTTCCTGGCAATGCAACGCCACGCTCCCCCTCCAAGCCTCAGCGGCATTGGGGGAGGCTGGTGTGACACCCGTCATGAAACCTTACCTGGCGGCCTCGACATGCACACACACACGTGTGTAACTGCCACGATGAAGGCTTCCTGCCATCTCCACGCCTGGTTCAACCGGGGCGAGCACCGTCCCTCCCGGGCGGGCCCCCCGAACGGCATCGGCCCTCTCGATGGCCGCCGATGACCAAGATTACCAACCCGCCGACGATCCCGTCCCATGACCCTGGGCGCAGCACCGGCGTCGAAAGCTGCCAAGGGAACTCTTTTTGAGTTGGCGCTACGGCGCGCGGAAACGCCGGCACTCCACGGGAACCATCGCCGTGTGTGGTATGACCGTCTGACTCGGCCGTCAACGGCTTGACTCGTCCTTCCGAACCCAACATGTTCAACTCCCTTCCCGAGCTCGACAGTCGTTTCTTCGGATTCGCAGTCTTCTCACCAACTTCACTTTTCCCTTCTTCCACCTCCCCTTATCCACCGGCATCGCCGAGCGGACTTCCACACCCTGTCATCACCCGGCGTACCTCATCTTCGGATCCGAGCCTCAGTCCGTCCGGCGTTTTGTCATCTGAGCCACGCTTGGGACTCGCCCTACCCCACCTCATTGGGCCGTCGTCCTACGCACGGGGCACCCTCGGTTCCAGCCCTTTCTCCTCGGTCTGGGTCTGGCCAGAAGCCGGACACCTTCTTCCCTCTGTCATCAGCCGGTCGGCGCAAATCTGACAGAATTTGTTCGTCAATCAATCCGTCTTCGTTTTGATGGGTCGCGCCGAGACGGAAGATCCCCAACCAGTCTCCAACAGCAGGCATCCCAACGCGGACTAGCGCGCCTCCAGACCGAATCCAAGACAGCGCTGGCATCATCGTGCATGAAGCCTCACGCACAAATCACCGCCAACGGCCCAATGCAGGCGAGACAGTCACCTTCTCCCCTTTGGCGACCTAGGTCCGACTCGACTGGCGAACCGCGTTCGTCCGCTTCCTCATCTTCACTTCTTTCTCTTCTTCCTAGCCCCTGCAGGCAACTGTATTTTTAGCCCCAGGGCCCCACGGGTGGATGACGTCGGCCCTCCCCTGCGGATGAACGGCAGGGGACGAGCATTTCGGAACACGAGGGCACGGCCTGTTCTCTTTTTTTTTCACCTTTCTTCACATGTCATCTTCTTTTCCATGATACCAATTCTTCTGTATGAAATAGCGGACACGGCCATACTACAGCGTTGGGACAGGCGAACATATGCATTGGCGGACAGCGAATTGAATTACTTGACCATCATTTGTTGACTCTCGGCACCTCTCGTGGATGAATTGTGATTATGATGCGAGACTGACGTCGGGATCGCGTAATGGCATGCAGCTGTGTCACTTAGTTGTGGAAAGACACGGGAGATGAGCGCCCTGATGTTCAGGGTCCAAGGGGAGCACGGGCAAGGATTCCTGACACCTCCGTCAGAAAAGTTGACAGCGGGTATTGCCTTGATTTGGCAGCCACTCGGAAAGGTGGTGCCATGACAGCCAGCCCGATTCGGCCTTCACCTCCAAGCAAACAAAACACCTGTTCGACATGTCGGATCTGCGATGCGCTGGCGAAAAGGGGCCGGATGCTGCTATTCTTGGCAACGCTGCTGAAACGACACGAGAGAGAGATAAGCTTAATCGGGGATTGTGGTCCCCTCCAAGTTTCGGCGTTTGCCGAATGGGAGTCTTTGTTTCGGAAGCCTGCCAAGAGTGAGGGCATTCGCGGAGGGAAGTGATCAGCGGGCGGTGCCTGCTGTCGACATACTGGCGAGATGTTTCATTCGATAATGGGCTGGTTCCCTTGGCGTGGAGCTGGTGCATGCCCTCGTGTTGGACGAGGAGAGAGACGGATCGCAGGGCTGGGGTGGTGTTGCGAGTCATGATGACCTCGGAGGCTGTCCCCGATTGAAGGCTTGTCGATGTTTCCTTGCTATGCTTGATGCGGGGTGTTAGGAATAGCATCAGGTCAGGCACGGCGCTCGACATCACTCGTCAATTGCGACGACGAGAAGCTTGAATATGCCGGTCGCGGGAGTCTCGAAATAGCAATGCAGAATGCAGTCGCGAACATGGGCTTATTCAGGTTTTGCGTCCACGAGAGTGCAGTAATGTGCGTACCCGACAGAGGGCCATTCAGGGCTTGCGGACGGAGCCCAAGTTGGCTGATGCTGCCCATGTCCCGCCATTTCGCTTTGTGTCCGGCTGGCGGTGGCAGTGCTGCAGCAGCAGCGACGGCGAAAGACAGCATTCCTGGGGGCCCTTGCAGTGGGCAAGACAAGGCAATGGCGCCGCCCGTTTCTCAACCCCTGCGGATGGCCCGTCTCACTCTCACATCCAGCTCCGAACCGCCTGCATATCACAGTAGCAGGGAGAACGGATGGCAAGACAGTGGCGGACCCCTGGGCTTGCATTCTGCAGCTTCACCGACAAGGCGAGAAAAGTCCCGAGACATGCCGAGCGCAAGGTCTCAATATTGCTTCTTCGACGGTAGGTCGGGCAGCCGTGCGGTGAGGACAGCAAGGCCAGCCCCAGACGAGATCGTAGGGTTGTTTCCATCTCGGCGACACTGGCTGAGGCAAAATGATGAGGCGTGTGGTGTTCAGTCTTGTCCGCGTAACGGTCGGTCGGGGGCTATCAGGCTATCTCTACGCCTGCCAGCGGCCGTTCGCAAAGTTGGTGCAGGATGGTAGGACTCTGGCGCGCGCCTGGCAGCCCCGACGCGCGTTCGATATTGACGGACATGGCCACTGTATGCACGTCGACTCTTGAAGGGGACGAACGGACTTTGATTGACGATCCGACCCCGGGCGCTGCTCGCCAAGACGACCTCAGGCGATTGTTAGTACTGGCGACGTAAGTGATGGGGGCCGAACACGTGCGATTGCATCCGGGGGCCGCGGCCTGCGGAGGGCGTGTTTGAGGATGTCAGGAATTACTTTTGGGTGCGTCGCTGTGCAGGTTGGCGCGCGTCACGGCAGGACTTGAAGCAGCAAACGGAGCCGGACGCCCGAGGAGCGAAGCGTATCGCAGTGTCGTGTGAGGGCGTTTCCTCGGACTGTACGGCGCCAAGCCGTCAATCTCAGAATCCAGCCAGCCCCCCCCCCGTCGAGCAGCGGTGCCTTCCGTCGATGGCTCCCATAATTGCATATCGCAGCTTCTGAAACGTGAGGCGCACTGCTATCGAGATCAACAGTCTCATTGATTGAGATGCACCACCTGCCCTGACAATATCTCGCCTTGTGCCACTGGCCAGCAACATGCCGGACATCAGCCGACGGCACCACGCCAACATCGACATCATCCACCAAAAGCACCGCTCAATCAGACACTCCGACTCCCACCTTCAACTTTTTGCTGTCTTGCTTGTTTCCTTGCCTGCCCGCCTGCCTTCCTCAAGGGCGGAAACCCCACTGCCATTGGATACAGCCAAATAAGCAGTCGCCACCGGCCAACCCTCCCCGGCGGCCGTCCTCTCACACCATTGGCCCGCCCTGAGCAAGATCTCGATCTCGGAGAAGAGCCAAGATTCTTGTCCTTGCACGTCAAGTTTGAGGCTTCGTCCTGTGCATCGGCTCATATGATTTCGCATCGCAAACTCGCCGCACTCTGACGCTGCCAAACGGCGCATCTCACGCAGCCATCGTTCCACGAACTCGTCCTGTCGTGCTCTCCAACGACGTCAACCCCAAGAATGCCATCACGGCCTGCCCGTCTTGGGCATGGTCTTCCGAACCACATCCACCCCCCTTGGACACCCACCCGGTGATTGAAGCCATTCCCAGCCACGTCGTCGCCCGCTTACCCCTCCACCCCTCCTCCCCCTCATCAAAACGGACCCCGTCTGCAATCTTTTTTTCCTGGCCGTTGAACTAAAGACCCCAGGGGTCCCCCGCTCCCCCCTTTAGCGACGCCGACGATGTCATCGTGCTTGGGCCAGCTCAGGGACGGACGCCTTGCCGAAGAGGGGGGTTCTTCGCTCCCTCCCTTCCCGTCCCTGCTTTCGAGGCGTGAAATATGCCGGATAATAAGCAGCCCTGATAAGAAGAGAATAGGGGATAGGGGGAGGGGGTGCTACTGCTGCTCTCCGTCGCGCAAGCAAGCCCTGGTCCGTTTGATCAACAAGTGCGTGACCACTCAACCGCGCCAGACGCTTCAAGTTCCGCCTGACCGCGACGATCCGGTCCAGAACGCGCGCCAACGCGCGTGGGTTTCAAGGATTCCGCCACTGGTCATTCGACACAACGTACCAGTAACCATACGTACCATGTACACCCAAAGAATCATCAGTGACGTGCACAGGTTCCCTCCGAGAACACTCGTGCTGTTCTCTCTCGCGGCGGTGATCTACAGAGACGACGACACAGGGACTTGACACCATCACGATCACGCAGCGGGAGTGACGTGCACTCCTCCAGACCGAGGCTCCGTGGCTTTCTTGGCCTCTACGTCTGGCCCGACTGAAGCAAACCAGACGTCACCGTCGCCCTCTTGGCACGGTCTAGAACCTCGTCCTCCGTGGGCGCCTTGCCAAATGGGCGGGTCTCCCGTCTGCCGTAACCTCCGTGTGAACCTCCAACGCATTGACGATCGATATGTGCATAACGGGGCATCCAACGCGCCCTCGGTGCTTCGTCCTTTCGCTTCCGTGAGTGTGTGCCCCACGGCCGACGGCCCGCCGCGAGAAGGGTGCCTCTATTCCCACTTTCGATGCGCCGCCCCAGAGAGGCCCGCAGAACAAGGGGGAGGTGATTTTTCTTCTTTCGCGCAATTATTGTGCGAGACACCGGGGGGCTGCTGTGTGTGTGATTCTCCCGCTCTAGCGCTGCATCATCACGACTCGTAGTCGCATCGCATCTTACCTGACCCTCCAGCGGGCCCGGGCCCGAGTCCATCACAGGCACGCGATTCAGCGATTCAAGGCGCAGTGGGCTTTTCGAACCAAGATTGTGCGTTGCATCGCGCTCACCCCCTCCTCCTCTTCCTTGCCTGCCCGTATCTTCCCCTCACCAAAGGATGCAGATGAAACCGTCTCTCTGCGTGCTCACTCGTTCACCGGCTGTCTCTCTGCATGTGAAGTATTTTTCTCCAGCCCCTGGGCGGGGGTTTGTTGTGCAGGGGCCTGCTGTCAGGTTCGGAACTTGGCGGGGGAATGAGGTCATCGTGCAGCTGCTGGCCGCCATTTGGAGTCCGTATTCTGGGGGGTTCCGTTTTCGTTGGGGCAGCTCGGCATTGGACGGGACCCACGATGCGTCCGTCCGCCTGGGACGGAGTGCTCGGGATTGAACGTCATATTTGGCGGGGTAGGGCTCAGCTGAAACGGAGTGTTCAAGTCCGTGTCAAGATCATTGATGCTAGATATCTTGAGCCTCACTTTTTGGAAGCGTGTACACATTTCTTCTGCTCCTTGTTCTCAACGATCCTACAAGTCGGGATACATCGGTGATGCAGGAATCACGAACCGGGTTCAAACCCCCAATACTTTCGAATGGAGGCAGTATTGGCTCCAGCCCTTAAAATGGCCTCAATATTTGCGCGGGAGGAGCAGAAATATGTGACGATGAAGTCGCCTGATTAAGTGCTATATATGGGCTGCGGCGGTGCTGTTGGGCCGAGACATCAATAGTAGTAAGCTGTATTCCAACCCTTCCAACTCTGTACCAGTCACCCCGACGACCTCTCCTCGCATGGCCTTGGTGATGGTAATTACTCTCTGTGCCAAACCGAGCTTCAAGGACTGAAAGTCGTATCCTTTCCGTCCATGGCACGATGCTCGATTAGCCGGTGCTCGACCACGACGGACACAGGCATCGAGAGGGACAGAGGCCGACGACTCTGAAGATATCCAGAACCGTCACTGAGACGAAATGAATCGGTGAATCGTGAATTAGGTATAGACGAGGTGGGCCGCGTTCATGTCGTTATGCGCATGACATGCGCTGTTCAAGGGTTCGCCTACTTTTTGAAGCGGGAGAGCCAAGAGCCTTGGAAGGTTAGCCATCCGTCTGCAAGAGTCCCCGGAAGGATCACTGACCGAGTCTTTTCTTCTTCCTTTGCATCTCATGCGACGTCAGCTCCTCCTTTGACTTGTCGACCGGTTCCATCGAGTCGATTGAGCATCGCGACTTATTCAAGGCTGCATCTTCGGCGTCGGCCTTCTGCTGAGCAGCCTTAATCGCTGCCATCTGCTTGTCACTGAGTGGAACTCTCGTCGGAATGGCGAAGCCGCCGCAGCAAGAGGCCATGCCGATGGTTGTGGGGATACTGGAGTAGGTCATGATTGGCACAACCTTCGTCCTCCCGTCCTTGGTCTTCTTGGTGACCATGGGGATAGGCGTTTGAGATGCCACGATGGCCGAGACGTGAGTGAGTGGCTTGGTTGGGTGCTGGAGAGGGGAGTGCGAGATTGGTTGAGAATAAAGATGATGCGCAGAACAATGATCGCTGTCTCCTCCATTTAGGTTCACTGACGAGACAGATGCTTAAGCACTTAAATATTGTTTTTCTCTTTGAAATCAGTACTCAAAGAGTAATTGATATGCACATGTGTCGGCATCGAATGACGATCTGGCTTATGTGTTATGGCTGACGATATCCACGAGAGGCGGCGCGGACCGAAACGTAAGCCACGGGCAACTCCCAGTATTTCGTCCAAGAACTGTCAAGATCCTGCCCGCATGCTAATGCATACAGCTGACAACGTTCCCACTAGCCCCCAATCCAGAAATACCCCAGCCGAGACTCCGCTCGTCACTTCAAGCTGCCAGTGTTACTCCGAGATGAGGATGGAATCGACCGCCGAGGGGATCTCTCTCTATACCTGCACGGTCTTGCCACCCAGCGATACATCCTCCGCCGAACTGAGGAGACGCCGTCATCCAAGGCAACTGATGGATGCCTGAACGCGTGGCGGCGGTATCGAAGGCACCGGGTGGCGCTCCAAGGCTGCTTTGAGGTACTGTTATGAGGAACATATGAGTTTTGAAATAGAACGCCACTTCGACCCAGAAATTATAAAGAGGCAGTGGCAGCGCTGCATCTACTCGTCAGAAGAGCCACATCAACACCCGACTGAACAGAACCTCCGGCCTGCAACACGACCAGAACCCTGAATGTAAGGGTCAAGTGTCAGCTGACGCAGGATACAAGACAACTTCAACTTTCAAGCAACACTCGACAGACGAAAAACAATAGTTCATCGCAATGTCTATTCACTACCAATGCGCCGACGATGGGTACGTGGAAGTCGAAATTAACCCCTCCTGACGGGATTCATTGACATTCCATGCTGACTTGCCTCAAGCCGGGGCGTGGTGGTCAATCTGCCACAGACTTTCTGGAATTGAATGATGAATATTCCATTGGTCCCTTACCTCGCCTATGTTGCATTCTTTCCGGTGCTGTTTCTCTTCGTCTGGATAATCAAAGACCTAATCATGACATGGAACAAAGCCCTCGAGATCGAAGCTGCGAAGTACGAGAGGCAGAGGTCACTCGCAGAAAAAAGTGGCCAACATTTCGAATATACCAGCTCTTTCTCGTCGAGCTTCGTGGAGGCGTTGCTAGACCTCCTTGGGCAGATTTTAATTGAGGATACGAAGCCTTGCTGCCAGACACACAAACCAGGCCATCGAAAAGTCTACCCGAAGAACAGCACCCTTGACCTTCTTGGAGATCAAATAGACCAGTTCAGCGACGAGTATATCGCCTTCATGGAAGAAGAGGAGGAAGCCAAGCAGAGAGTAAAAGATGTGGAGGAGATAGCCGCCTTTCTGGTGGGCGAGTTTGCCAAGCTAGAAAAAGACTTTGGCTCTCTGGGAGAGAAGTTTTCTTCCCTGGAAGCCGAACTGTCCTCTCTCGGGGTCAAGCCATCGTCTGGGAAAGAGGAATCGACCGCTCCGGGAGAGAACATGGCCTCTAGGGAAGACAGAGCAGCTTCGCTACGGGACCAAACCGCGTCTCTCAAAGCTAAAGCTGCATCTCTCAAGAAAGAAGCAGCAAAGGGAGACTTCCCGGTCAAGATCCCCAAATGAAAGGGAGGAAATTACCTACGGAACAGTCACCGAGCTTCGGGTTCTGGGCAAGTCTCAGGGCGTGAAGACGATTATGTGCTGTACCAGGAGCTGAAGGAGTGCCCTTGGTAGCTTTAGACGCCCTGTCAAACAATACGAAACTCGTCATTTTCTTCTTATTAGTTCTTAGGGTATGTCGCTGGTGCAGCTGGCACGAAGCAAGTGATTTTGGAGCTGTCCCGCACAGCCCGTGGATCCGTGTACTCATGTATTTCCGACAATACAGAGATTCTATCAACTTGTCTTCTAACTTGCCTGTTGACCAGTCGGTCAGCAGTCTCAGTCGATTGACTATAGTGGTCAACATACTAGAGCCGTCGGTTCACCAACTCGGTCGATGGACTGTATTTCAAACAGTCGACTCACCTCATCACTTACTGTTTATAGATGACCTGTTTCCTGGCTCTAAGATTTCGCAGACTCTGGGAGTTTTCTTTCAGGCCGCGCGTTGTGATTTCTACGCCGCATGTTCACATAAATAGACCTTGTCCAAGTATTGCCACCTGCGTCCCATCATGTCGTCTGGGGTAAACCCAGACTGATGCGTTTCGAGATGAGCCACCCTTCGAACTCATCGATGCCCATGTAACCAGCCAAGCACATCTTCACAAAATCGTCAAGGCCCTCGGGCACTGTTGTGTTGCATAAGAGCTGGTCGAAAGACATGTTCGGCACGATGAAGTAGTGTTTTTGATTCCAGGCCAGAGCAAATGCGGCGGGTGTTGTGGCATTCCATAGCTGCGCAAAGGCGGTGAGGGCCTGCCCTTCGAACGTTGAGCTTTCATAGCTAGTCGGGATGCGCGCCACTCGGCGATATGAATAGATGAAGGAGATGGCTTGGATGAGGGTGCGCCGGGCAGATTCTTGGACAATCCAGCGGCGCCAGAAAACCTTAGTTGGGCCGAGCGGGTGCAGCGCCAGTATGTCATTTGGCGGCCGTTCGACGTCGTGGTCGACACAAGGGCGCAAGGCAAAGGCCGCTTCCTCGAGTTTGCAAAGTTGGCGTTCAGCGTTAGCTTTGACATGCAAGTCGCCATCAAGGAGGCGTATGATGAGGCTGATCAGGAGTGCTTGAGTAAATGCAAGATGGTCCTCGGTCGTTGTTGGAGTATCGGGGCGTAGGAGGTCATCGGCAAAGGATTCGATGGCCTCCATGATAACGGAGAATTGCAGTCGTCCTTACACATACATGTACATGGAACAAGATGCATGGGCATCTGTGTGAACAGATTTAGCCTTGCACAGTCTGTTTGGCATCCTACTCACCTCGAATAGTCTTCGGCATTCCGTCCTGGTAGAGGAGCGGGTGTGACCAGGGGGTCGTCATCTTCCTTGCCATCATTTCTGGCGCCTTTCTTGTCTGGTCTAGACGGTACTGCATTCGAATTCTCATCTTCTCCCAGACTACATTATCGAGAGTAGCGGGTGTTGCGGAAAGAGTCGTTGGATCCGTATTCGTGGCACAAGAATGAGGACATGGGACCTGGGACCATCTCCATGGACAGCGCCAGGTCAAGACCAACGTCCACAGCGTCCAAGGGGTGAAGACTGGGCCATTGTGCCGTGTCGGGGCCCGGTGTCTCAGGAGACGATGCAGCAATGGTACTGATGCTGTCCGAAGCATGGTAATCAGCGCCTTCTTCTGCCAAAGTTGCGGCAACAACGGCAGGTCTTCTCTCAGGATACTGGCAAGGGAAGCCTCGGTTGGTGCATCGTCTGCAACCTGGCAAGGAAAAGTCGCATCGCCGTTTTGCTCTGGTACAGGCTTGGCAAGACCTTCTCCGCGAGGGGGGGTTTCGGCGTCCACTGGCGGTCAGCGACATGGCAGGTAATGCGTGACAGAGCTCAACCAGCCGGCAGGATGGTCGGGGTGATCGCCAGCCGCCTGGACCATAGCCGTCCATGGACCCGACACATCCGCATTGCCCTGCTTTGCCATCCGAGTCTGTGGGCGGAAGTCCGCCCGTTCTGCGTGGAGCTGCGGACTTGTCGAGGAAGCTAGACATCGCCCGAGTCGAGTCGTACAACGGCCAAACAGTTGACTGACTTGCGTATCAAAATAGTGTTCACACAAAGTATCCATTCATGCAGGCGGAATCGCGCCCGTTCTGTCTCTATGGATACGAAAAGGGAGTTTCCTAAATATGAGAATGTAGGGCGTGGATGTGTATAAATGTCGAGGCGAACTCGGTTCTCCAGCTCACAGGACCGTCCTCAACTCACACTCATCTCGCCATCTCCATATTCTCTGTTCTTCGTCAAAGCTTTCAGCAACTCCATCTCAATCTTTAAGATGTCGACAAAGGCTTTGTTCGTTTGCGGAGCAACCGGCACCCAGGGCGGTGCAGTTGCCCGAGAGCTGCTGTCCCTTGGGCACACCGTCCATACGGTCACTCGCAATCCCGACTCTGCCAACGCCTAAGAAATCAAGCAGCTCGGTGGAAAGATCTGGAACGGAGACTTTGACAAGCCAGAAGTCCTCAAGGCCGCCATGCATGGCTGTTCGGGCCTCTATCTCAACCTGACTCCGACAACATGGGATATCAAACTCAACATGAATGTCGAACAGGCCCGCGCTATCACCTCGGCCGCTCGATCCGCCGGCGTTTCGGCCATCGTCTATACCGGCGTCATGGGCGCCAAAAATGTCAAGGAAAGTCCAAACTTCAGCGAGTCCGACCTCGCCCCCGCCTCCTTGTCATGGGACTCCAAGATGAAGATCGAAGGGGTCGTCCGCAACGCCGGTTTTGACCACTACACCATCATCCGCCCTGGCTTCTTCATGACCAACTACGTTGATCCCGTAGCCAGCTATCTATCTCTTCTCTGGCCTGATCAAGACCGGGACCTGGGTCACTGCGTTCTGCGAGGACACGAAGGTGCCGTTTGTCTCACGCCGTACTATCGGCTGCTTCGGCGCCGCAGCCCTCATCAACCCCGAGCATTTCTCCGGCAAGGAGATTGAGCTTGCTGATGAACTGATCGAGCCGCGCGCGATCTTGGATGAGCTGGCTCGGGCCACGGGCAAGGACTTGCACATCAAGTTTTACTCGGACGAGGAGGCCTGCCAGCTGCGCGAGAAGGTGCCTTTCATTTCAGGCGAGCTGATTCAGAGGCATCTAGATCGCTTTGTGGACTTCAAGCTGCTGGAGCGTGAGCGTATTCCTCTGTGCTCGTTACATGAGTACTGCCAGCTCGAGGAAGCACAGCTCAAGGCAACTTTTGCGGGTGTTCCAGACCGAGCTTAGACGATGGGTTCCGGTTGGGTCGGGTGGAACAACTCAACTGGACTGTCACAGACAGACAATGATCATGTCGAGGGTGTTGCTATGCAGAATAGTATCCTGAAATCTGAATGGAGTTGTATCAAAATAGAACGATGCTTTGGCCTGAATTGCATGCGATAGAGTCACGCTGGTACAGCTCGTGCCATATTCGCTGCCAAAGGGAAGAGGTTCCGCCCCCATTTGTGCAGGCAACGCAGCCCGCGATAAGTACATACAGCCGCCCGAGAAGACATGCGTCAAGTACCGTAAGATACTTAGGTCAGTCATACTCATCAACATATACAGTCCAGCGCCCAATGCAATCCATCGAGTGGTCAACAGCTAGCTCACCATGTAAGAAGTATCCTACTAACATCAGAAACACCTGAGTACAAGGGTCCGTAGGTTTTCGGGTTGTGGTAGCAAGACTACAGACTATACTATTCTGACTACTCGCATGTGATTGCTCCTATGGTGCAGCATTGGAAACATCCCCCCTTGGCCACTTCCAGAAGATGTTGGCGCCTTCAACATCAGCCAACGGATTTCCCTCTCCCTGTCTTGCCGAACCAAACTGCTCGTCGAAGCCGCACTTGATGTAGAACTCGTCTTTTCCCAAGGCACTGACCACTGAAGCAACCACCCCCTCGGCCTGCGCCTTGTCCAGCCCCCACTGCACCAGCTTCCTGCCGACTGCGCGTCCTTGAAAGTCCGGACGCACGGTCAAGGCCTCCAGGTACCAAGACTCGGCACGTTTCCCGGACCATATCGTGTCGAAGCACAGATACGCCCGCTCAATGATGTCCTCTTCTTTTGGATTGGCAGCCCGACTGGGCCACATCCACGTGTGGATCTTCATCGCAAAGTTCGATATTGGCTTCAGGAGGTTTCCTGAACTTGAAGTCAGTCTCACAGTCCTCGTCAAGAAATGGGAAACATACGTGGGTCTATGGACCAAAGGTCCAGCGGCTTTCCGCCATCGCCCAGCCTCGCCCACTGTGCTATTCCGGCGATGACTTCTTTGCCGCTCTCGTCCTTGCCAACAGCCACAAGCCACTTCCACCGATAGTCCCAGAAGTTAACGCGCGCGCGGCGCAACCAGTACAGGTCGACGTCGGCGGGGTACTCGTTCCGGTGGGGGTGGATGAGTTCTCCAAACAAATTGTCTTCCCAAAATGCCCGTGCCATGACATTGGCGATCTCTGGGAGCTCCGAGTAGCGCGCATCGCGCAGGGTGATCTCGGCCATGGCGTGAGAATGGGGTTGGCAAGCGAGGCAGGGGTAGTGGGAGGAAACTTTCCTTGTCGATGGTGTTTGGAAATCCCCCAGTGTTTTCGCACCGGACTGTCTTCACCGGCCCTGAGAAAAGCCGAGCTCATCAGGCCATGACCGGGGCATGGAGCACATGTTAAATTGATGGAGGGTGGTCTGCAGGGGCGCCAACACCAACCCCTGTTGGCGGTTGGTGCCTCCTCGGACGGGACGGGAGGGTCGTACGAGATGCCCCGCCGGCACAAGGCCCAGCCCGTAGCCGAGGCGGCTTGTTCCCCCGGTCTGGCCTGCCGATTGGCGTGGGGGGAAGAACCCCTGTTTTCCGGGGACGGTCCGCGACAAACTCGACTGTGTGAATCTTGCTTCGGAGACGGCCATTCTGATTGTGCAGGCCTCCTGGTTCAGAATGTTCGTGACGCCATAATCAATAGGCCTTCAACATGGCTTGCTGGGGCGGCAGGCAATATCAGAATAAGACAGGTGAAACCAACACTTCATATTACTGCTTTCCCTCGTATGTGACATCCCAGACAACCTCCTTGTTAATAATCATTTCCTGACTCCCGTTCCGGGAAACCTTGTCCTCCTCTTCCCCACCCCGTGATGGGAGCTTGGGACGATGTATCACAGAACTTTCGTGCCGCATCTCGTCTGGTATCCAGCCACTTGGCCCGTCGTGGCAGCGCAGGTCATGACCAGGCTCATGCACGCCTGATGTCAACGTGGTGCCTGGCCCTTTCGACCCTGTCATCTTGGACTTGCGGCTTCCCAATCCCTGCAGTGGATACGTGTTGCTCGAGCCGTAACCGGTGATGTCAAAGGCGACAGGAAATCCCATGCCGAGGGAGAAGGCCTTGAGAAAGTTCTTGATGTTGGGGAACGTGGCGGAGATGATGGACCAGACGATCGTGACTTGCTGAATAAGAAGTGTGTCGGTGATGGCGAATTGCGGCTCGGGAGAAGCTGGGTAAATGGAGAAATATGACAAATGAAGGCCTGATAGGACGAGAAGAGGGAGTCGGAAGGAGAAAGCCAGAACGACCTGTACTTTCCGCTGGAGAGACATGTTGACGGTCAACGTGATTCGCATCATCAGGAACCATGCGGCCACTTCGGTGAGAATATCAGCTATGGTGATCGCAACCCAGCGAGTGTGCTGCATATGGGTCAGCAATGGCATGAATTCGAAAGTTGCTGAAGATTACCTGACGAGGGCAGGCCGTCTCGTTGTCGATGGCGAGCAAGGAGTCGGTTTGGCAGTCCACTGTAAGAGTAAGACAAGCCGCAAAGCCCCAAACGACTGCAAGTCCCATGAGAACAAAGCAAACAGGTCTACTTCTGCCGGTCTTGGTACCGATGATACGGAGAATGAGGGCAAGCAGGGAGCATTTCGCAAAGGCAAGGGCCACGATGAAGAGAAGCTCGGCTGTGAGAAAGGCCTATTGCTGTATCAGCTCGGGGCCTGAAAGCTGCTGTGGAAAAGGGCCTACCTTTGATGATGCTCTCCATGTCTCTCGCGGTGTGATCGAGTTGAACTTGCCGATGCTGTTGCCGAGGCCAATGAAGACAGAGACAGACTGGGCGAGATGCAGCAGCTGTCAAGTTAGCTTCGACCAGTGGCCCGAGAGGGATGTTTCAAGATGTACAATGGAAAAAGAAATCAATATGTCGTCCAAGCCGTACATCCGGTGCTTGATGTATATGCGGGCTGCTGCCACCATGCTGGTGTAGATGAGGGCCAGGATGGTCATGATCCAAAGATTTCCCGCCTTGTCATTTGAAGTGACTGGCGAGAAGCCCGGTGATCCAGTGCTGAGCTCGTCCATGATGTGAAAGTAGGGAAAAGTAAAAGGTCTGCTGGCAACAATTGTGTCTCGTGGGACATGCTGCCTCGAATCGAGCAAACGGAACCTGAATGCTTTGAATACCCCGCGAGATGCTGTGGTATTTTCCTCGGAAAGTTCAATGTTTGCTCTTCTCTCCAACAAGGCACGGCATGCCGTGCGAACTTGTAAGCACGAGGTTGTCATTTCCAGGTTGTCGGGAAATGTGCACTGGTGCCAACCGGCCGCCAATGTGGCGAGGGCTGACCCGGGGCGAGCCGTGTGCCCAACAATGCTACCGGCGCGGGTTCTCCCAGAGATATCCCACGAAACGCCCGCCGTCGAGGATAGTTGATCGTCTTCAAGTCTATTGAGGACTTGACATGTCTTGGTAAAAGGAGCCCGAGCCTCCGACAATGATGGCGATTCGCTCGCATATCAACTGGTCCGGTGGGCCGAACATGCTTGTCGATTACCCCTGAATGATTTTCACCATGTGCACGAACTAGCGGCAGGGGTGACAGCGGATCGCACGGCATCCACAGCGGCCCAGGGGGGGGGGGCAAAGACACTGATAGGGGCCGAGTTTTACAGTGCCCTTGTCAACCACAAGAGTCTGCCGAGCACGTTATTCACACCCAAAAGAATCGACAGGATCAGCAGCACCGACAGGGCCTTATCACCCCCTCAGGCCCACTTGCGATACTAGCGCCAACTCTCATCCTATTGAGCCCCAAAAAGGGTCATTTGCGTGGTCGCAGAACGCGGCCGGCGGGGGTGGGTTGCACCGCATCACGAAAAGGGGGTCTCGATCCTGGAGGCTGCAGCAGTCCACAGTTGCCCGACCAGCCACCATCTTGAGAGACAAGCCGGCATCTGTTTGTGTGCATCCCCGGTCCAAACTCCCATGCCGTTGCCGAACAATGTCCTTGTACGTAACCCTTGCCAAGGGTCTCGCCGCGGTGTCTTCCCCACGGTGGGCTAGAAAGGTTGTCCCACATGCTGTTGCATCGGCCGGTGTCCGTCTTCGCGTCTGTTCATTTTTTCGTGTCTCTTCTCTCACTCTCGTTTCTTACCGCTCTTGAGAACTGACTCGAGCATACGACATACCCAAGCTCGCCATCATGTCCAGCGACGACAAGGGAAGCCCTCGCCTCCAGGCCCAGGGCGTGCCAGCGGAGGACGATGTCGTCGACGAGAAGAGGGGCAATGCTGCCGACAGAGCGGACATGTTTCGCCTGGGCAAGGTGCAGGAGATGAGGGTTCGTAATGGTCCTTCTTGTTCCCGACACCACTGCTGACGATACATCAGAGAAACTTCCGCTTCCTCTCCATTTTCGGTTTCTCCATGATCTTGATGGCATCATGGGAGTTCTCCCTCAGGTGGGTGGTGGACACGTGCACCGAGCGATTGACATGCCATTGAGCTGACGCAATTCTTCTGCAGCGTCTCGACTATTGGCCTCATCAACGGCGGAACGGCTGGCCTGATCTGGATGTACTTCATCTGCTGGATGGGCTTCATGCTGGTCAATGCCTCCATGGCTGAGATGGCGTCGATGTGAGTTTGCCCCTCCATATTCCCTGCCAGACGCACCACTAACCCTTCCGCCACAGGGCCCCGACTACAGGCGGCCAGTACCACTGGGTCAGCGAGTTTGCCTCTCCGAAGCATCAAAAGTTTGTCAGCTACCTCATGGGCTGGATGTGTGTCCTCGGATGGCAGACGTCATGCGCCTCGTCTGCCTTCATCTCGGGCACCCAGATCCAGGGCCTTGTCGTGCTCAACTATCCCGACTACGTCCCCGAACCGTGGCACGGCACCCTCATGACGGTCGCCGTTGCCGCCTTCTCGGTGCTTTTCAACACGGTGCTGGCCCGGAAGTTGCCGCTGGTCGAGGCTCTGGTCCTCATCATTCACATCTTCGGCTTCTTTGGCATCCTTGTGACCCTCTGGGTTCTGTCGCCGCGAGCCGAGGCATCTGCCGTCTTCACCAAGTTCAGTGATGGTGGCGGCTGGGGAAGCCTGGGAGGGTCGGCCCTCGTCGGAATCACAGCCGGTATCCTGCCACTCCTTGGAGCTGATGCCGCTGTTCACATGTCCGAGGAGCTCCGCGATGCCAGCCGCACACTTCCGAGGTCCATGATGATGACCACGATCATCAACGGTGCCCTCGGCTGGATCATGATCATCACCTACTGCTTCTGCATTGGTGATCTCGGTGCTGTCATCGAGTCGCCCACTGGGTACCCCTTCATGCAGGTCTTCCTCAATTCGACCGGCAGCGCAAGCAGCGCCACCGCCATGGCCGTCTTTGTCGTCGCCATGGCCATGTTCTCCAACTTGACCATGGTGGCCACCGCCTCTCGCCAGCTCTTCGCCTTTTCCCGAGACAACGCCGTCCCCTTCAGCAGCTGGTTCGCCAGAGTCCCTGCCGGATGGGACGTGCCGCTTAACGCCATTTTGACGACTTTCCTCGTCTCGAGCCTGCTCTCCTTGATCAACATTGGTTCCGCGGTCGCTCTCAACTCCATCACGTCCCTGGCCACGACGTCTCTACTCTCCAGCTACATCTGCTCCATCAGCTGCATGATGTGGAGACGATGGACCAAGAGCCCACTGCTGCCGTCAAAGTTCGACCTCGGACGCTGGGGTCTTGCCATCAACATTGCCTCTGTTGTCTTCCTGGTGGCCATTTTCGTCTTGGCCTTTATGCCCGCAGTGCCCAGCCCTACCCTGGACATGATGAACTGGAACATTCTGATGTATGGCGCGGTTGCAATTCTGTCGCTGGGCTACTACATGTACCGCGGATCTCGGCGGTACGAAGGCCCGGTGGCGTATGTGAGGACTCTTCACGACTAACTAATGCATCTTGCATCATGTTTGGGTGCAGGCTGGACATATCATAGAGGTGTCAGTCTTGGAAGAGGCGGCGCATAGGACAATAAGTTCTGTTCTACAGTCTCGGAGTAAACGGGTTGTACCCAGTGCTTACAGCTCTTCCAATTACCCACCTACGGGTAGATCACCGTTCATCTGCGTGCATGACTACCTACGAGTCGAGACTGCCTAAAGCTTTTACAAAAGAGCCACATGTAATCATCCACGCAGGACAAGGCAAAGGATGGTGAGTGAGTCCAATACACACCAAGTCCCACTCTAGTACCTGAGCTAAACACCCGACGCGTGTAGCGAACCAGCGGCCAAGCATGAAATCATGAATGTCAAAGGAAGGTAACACTCGCTATAACTTAGACTTCAGTAGTTCCTTGAGCCCATCTAGCCCTCCAATCTTGAGAGCGACACCCGCAAAATGAAGATGGCTGAAATTCCTGTGCCTTCGAAGTGTTTTCGTGCAATTAGTCTGTCCCTCTCAACTGCCTTGGCATTGCGATACTCCAATTCGTCTCCATTTTCTTTCATTTCAGATCATGACCCCCCATTTTCTGATCCTATTGCCTGAGGCGAGGGTCGTGTTATGGCAGGTACTTTGGAGGCGCTGCCTAGGGTTACCACATGCAAGTGAGGAACGACCCTCCCACACTACTAGCAACCGCCTCAACCTGTGTAGTCCCTTCTCCAATATAGAAATACATGCTAAGCTGCCGAACGACTTACGATTCTGTGCTTTTTGTTGTTGTTGTCTTCTTCTTCACCCATACATGCTCGTCTCATTGCCCAGAGCTGCAACAGAACGACGAGCCCAAGCCCAGCTGGGGGCCAGAGCATGACGCCTCTGTCGGTCGGCGAGAATCTCGACGGCGATGTGGTAGCGCACCAGGCCCAACGCGGCGGAAAATGTTCTCATATGTGAAGATAGAAGCCATAAGTGGAAGCAGCGGTGCTAGAGAGGTGCTTATGTCATTTCAGAGATGGTCGAGAAGACAAAGCCGAGCGACCACATTCAGGGGCTTCGGCATTCGGGACCAAACACCCACGATTACAAGGCCCACTGCCTCGGGCATCACAATCCCCAAGCTCCGAGCATAGCAAAGCAGTCGTATGGAAAAGTCGCCGAGTAGAATATGCACAGGCAATCATAGATAAAGGCCAACGTCGAGAAATGATAGACTGTGTTTTTACCAAGACTCCATTTCCCTATTTTCCAACATACTTTCCACCTCAGACTGCTCCAGGCAGAGGGATATCGCTAAAGACAATTCCAACATTCCGCGAAGCGCCGCTGCCATATGGAATGATCTCACGAGCAATCGAAGCTGTGTGGCCTGCCAAGTATTCCGTTCGAGCTGTCACCCAACTAGAATCGGATGCTAATGGGAAATCGCAGGGCATCCTCTTCCTGCTGAAGACTCTGGCCTCTGCAGGCGACGGCGCATTTGTGCGTGGCATGCAAGAAATATGTGCCGTGTCTGTAAGTATCCACGTCTATCGAACTGATAGGAGTCATTTTCATTCCGGCCACTGATGCATTCGGCAGACTACTGACCGGGAGGTGTGCGATGGCACATTTTCCATCTCAGGACCTCTCCTTGCCAATACTCTCCGGGGTATCACCCTCGGGTCTCGGAACTCGGATCTGTTATTCGCGTCTGTCTTGGGACTATGCGACTTCCCTGGCGTCGAGGCTGGCAACATATCCTTTCCGGAGCGTCTCCCCAAGGGTGACGAGCAGAGTCAACCGTCGAATTCACAGAGTTCCCGGCGCCCAATCAAGATTGCCCACTTTTCGGACCTGCACATCGACAACCAGTACATGCCGGGGGCAAACGCCAACTGCACCAAGCCCATGTGTTGTCGGTGGGTGTCATCAATTGATATCACAAGCCCACATGTCGGCGCATCTGACTGACATGACACTCCGCAGACCTTACACGCCCGCTGATGGCCCGGGCAACAACGATGCTCCTGCCGGGCCTTTCGGGGACCACAACTGCGGGGTACCTCTCCGCCTCGAAAAGAGCATGTATGCCGCAATCCAGGCTCTCTCCCCCGAGTTCTCCATATTCACGGGCGACATCGTCGACCACGCCGTCTGGAGCACATCCGTTGAGCACAACTCGGCAGAGATCAAGACCGCGTATCAGCACATGGCAGAACACGACATCGGGCCCGTGTATGGAACAGTCGGCAACCACGAGATGTCGCCTTTCAACGCCCTGCCCCCAAAGCATCTCGGCAATAGCGCAGGTTGGCTCTACAAAATCATCAACCGCGCCTGGGGGAGGTGGATCGGATCGCAACCGGACGTTGAGGCTTTTGGCGTGTACTCGGTGAAGGCACCCGGAACCAACCTCCGAATTATCTCACTCGCGACCAACATGTGGTACACGTTGAACTGGTTCCTCTATCAGCAGCCCCGCCAGGGCCCAGGAGACGAGCTTGCGCGCCTGGTTCGAGAGCTTGATGGAGCCGAAAAGGCCGGAGAGAGGGTCTATCTTGTCGGCCACATGCCCCTGGGTGCTTCGGATTCCTTCCATGACGCATCAAACTACTTTGAACAAATCGTCAACCGGTACAAGGATGCAATTGCGGCAATGTTTTACGGTAAGTTTCCCGCTCCTACCAAGAAGCTACCGCTCCGTCGCCATGGATTTGGTATTGACGGCATCCCCAGGACACACTCATCTTGATCACTTTCAACTCAGCTACTCCGACTACGAGAACCGCCGCGCCGACAACGCAGTTGCCATGTCTTACATCGCATCTTCACTGACGCCGTTGTCAGGCATGCCGACGTTCCGCATCTACACCGTCGACCCTGTGACTTTTGGTTTCATGGATGTAGGGACTTACTACGCCAACATGGAGAATGAGCAGTTCAAGCAAGGTCCAAAATGGGAGAAGTACTACTCCGTCAGAGAAACCTACGCCTCCCTCTTCAGTCCGTCACCCGAGTCGAGTTAGACCATGGAGCTCACGCCTGCCTTCTGGCACAATGTAAGGGTCTTGCTCGAGTCTGATCCTATAGCCTTTGGCGAGTACTGGACGTGGCGAACCAGAGGTTGGAACGTCCCCGCATGCGATGAAGCCTGTCGCAAAAACGAGATCTGCCAACTACGGGCCGCGAGGAGCCAGGATAACTGCTTTGTTCCGTCCCGGGAGCTTCACTCGGGATTCGGCAGGTAGACCGGCCTGACGAGGTGAGAGGACGGCATGGATTCCGCGGGGGCATCGTAGGTCTTTGTTCACTTCGTGGAAGTATACCTACCAATGCCCAACAGTCTGGTATTGTGACTACCGGCATTGTGTTTTGTCTAACATTCAACTTGGAACATTTACTTGTATAGTACTTTTAATACTCAAATTGACAACTATCGTCTTCAAAGCTGTCTACTCTAGTGGTGAAGGTTCTTCGAATGACGAGGTAAAGTTGAAACCGTCAAGAGGGTGTAATCCAAACAAGCAGAACTCGGTGTCCGAGGTCGGGTATGTGAGCATGTTGCCAAACGAAACGTTAGGCTCAGCATGCCAGCGATGATCCCACATACCGAGGCACCGAACCTTGCGGCTTCGGCATTGGTCGCACGACTTGTTTTAGCATGCAGGGTGGGCGTCAAGGGAACTTGAAGACATATTGTTGGCTTGATCGGAGCTCCCCACGCCGAGAGGTCGTGAAGGAATGGGTCGAGGCAGTTCACTTGAGAGGGGAGCAAGGGGGTTGAAGATTGAGGTGGCATGGTCTCGGGCTTTGTCTGCCCAAGCCCGAGCCGGATTTCTATGTGGGTCGTAGATCACTCCGAGCCCCGAAGCATCCGCTAGCGGCGTCGGAAGTGTGCTGACCGAGGTGGTTTTCTCCCCGACTGGCTAACTGGACTGTGACCTGCGATGTTTGGGTTACTTTTTTTTTGATACATCTCTCCAGCTGCAAACTCGATCAGATCATTTTTATGCAATGCCTGGCTAAAGAGTACTGTTCTGAGCTTGGCCGTCTTCTTGACGGAGGAACTTGGCCAACGTGGCAGTACATCCCAGTCTTCTCGGTGCACTTGAATGGATGGCTGCACCCTGAATGTGCCCACTGTAGACCCCTGTGAGATCCCTCGATGGATCGTGACTTACAGCGCTAAATTGACACCGCATGCTACCAATGCCCGCCTGTTCCGGGGCCCTGCGTGTGTCAAAGCGCTAACATGACAGCACGTCCGAAGCTGCAACTCCACGATTATGGCGCGATATCACGCCTTGAGCTGATAGCAAGGCCTGGAGGCCTGGACCATCCGCGTCAGACTGACTTGATGAGATAATGAAAGAGTAAAACTCTGAAAGTCTGGACAGGATTTCAAGCCAGCTGGCCGTATTGATATCAATACCTTTTCTCCAGTGCATAAACTGGGCGGGCGGTTTGGGAAAACTCTCATGTCAGGCTTGCCGGGATTACCGATCCTCGAAGACTACCCAAACACCACGCACACCTCACCATGACGAATCATGCAGGCGCGGTCGGCGCACCGGATGAAACATCACCTCTCCTTTCAACCTCTCGCTGCGATTCTTCCTCATCAAGTGAGAGCTCCCTGACATCGATGTCCGACTCTGATAGCTCGGACGATGACTTGAACCCCTTGTACTTTCGACCTTCGGCAGAGCTCACTGATGCCCCTCCAGGTACCGAGCCAGAGGCAGTCATACTTCCAGACGAAGATGGGAGAAAGCAGGGACCTGCTGAGGCTTCTTCAACAATTCTCAGAATCATTTCAATTCTGCTGATTGGGACGTTTACCGCCAATGCGGATGGATCACTGGTCCTGGCTACTCATCCAACAATCGCCTCCGAGTTCAACGCGTTGTCGGCTTCAAGCTGGCTCTTTGTCACATTTTCTCTTGCTGGTGCTGCCACGCAGACCATGGTGCGCAGACTATGGAGCACCTTGCGGAAATCTAGGTATTAACAGATGACAGTACGGCAAGCTGAGCGACATCTACGGACGTCGAGCCTTGTTGATCGTGGCTTATTCCCTCTTTGCGATAGGATGGTAAGCCATTTCAGCAGACTGATTTTTCTCGTACTCAACTCACCTGGTAACAGTGTACTGGTTGGCATCGGCCGATCAATGGGCCAGGTGATCCTTGGTAGAGTCATTTCGGGGTGCGGCGGCTCGGCTTTGAGTGTCCTTGCAATGCTCCTCATTATAGGTGAAGAAAACAGGCAGCCACACACTTGATCCGAGACCCTGGCTGACGTGGAAGGAACAGATCTCGTGCCCATCCGGGATGCTGCCGCGTGGCAAGCTGGTCTCAATCTCGCGGCAACGACTGGGCGAAGTCTCGGCGGACCCGTGGGAGGGTGGCTGGCTGATACGATCGGCTGGCGGTGGTCATTCCTGGGGCAAGTGCCCATCTTCCTCCTCGCCATCATCCTCTGTCTGATGTACCTGCCCAATCACACAAAAGGTTCCAAAACACAGGATACCGAGCCCAAGACCGGCTCCCTGGCACGCATCGACTTTCTCGGCGCAGCTCTGCTGGCACTCACGATTCTGGCGTTTCTCGTACCCATCGAGATCGGAGGCACCAAGGTGCCCTGGACACATCCAGTCATTTTTGTGCTTTTCGGCACTGCGATAGTTCTGGCGGGACTCTTCGCCGCCACCGAGGAGTGGTGGGCGGAGGAACCCATCTTCCCGCTGGACCTTCTTCGACACAGGGACATTGTCCTCGGTTATGTCGCATCGACCGCCCAGGCCGCTGCGCAGCTGGGACTCATGTTTGCAGTACCTCTGTACTTCCAGGTCACCCAAAGAGCTTCCAATACTGTCGCCGGGGCCCATCTTTTCCCGGCAGTTGCCGGCAATGCTATCGGTGCCATTGTCTCGGGAGTGATCATCAAAAGGTAAGACACCTCCCCATAGACGGGGCAACTGGATATCTGACATGCGCAGGACCGGGAAATACAAAACGCTTCTGATTCTCGCCACGATGATATCGGCGTCCTCATATCTTCTGTTATTCCTCCGGTGGCATGGACACACGGGAGTCTGGGAGTCGCTTTACATATTGCCCGGCGGTCTGGGCACCGGCATCGTGCAGTCTGCCGTCTTCATCGCGGTCCAAGCCGCTGTCAACCCATCCCACAAGGCGCCTGCACTGGGCGGGATCTGGCTGACAGTTTCAATCGGCGCCATCATCGGTCTTGCGGCTGTCAGCGCTGTGACTATTGAAATGATGAAGTGGAGGCTGGAAACTCTTCTTGGTCTGATGGGACTTGACGAGGCCGCGCGCACGGAGGTGAGGTCAAATATTCTGTTTGGAGACACTTGGCCTTTGGCTAACGACTGCAGATCGTCACAAAAGCAGCTTCCAACGTTGACTACCTCGACAAGGCGGACAGAGGGATTCCGGCGGCGATTGTTTCGGCATATGTCGAGGGTCTATCAGCCAGCCATCTCGTTTCTCTTGTTTGCTCAGGGGTGGCAATTCTGGCGTCATTGTTCATTCGAGAACACAAGCTTTGAGAGTCGGGGAGGAGTTGGAAGGTCGAAGTGCGGCTTCATCTGACTCGGGCATCAAACTCCAGCTCTTGTGGCGGAGGATCAATGGGAGCTGGGACTAATATTGAAACTTTCCAATAATCCTACATATTCTCACTCACCCGATTGGACGATTACCTTCTCAACCAGCCATGGTTCGACATGCATCTTGGCATGAAGCCACAGCTGATCACTGATATTGGACCTTCGCATTGTTTGGTACAACAAGGCCGGGTAAAGCTATCCATGTGATTAGCCCCTGACAATGGTGTCTCTTCCGGGCCAACAATCCGGCCACCTGCAGAGTAGCAAGCAGTACGAGTAAGTCCACGATTCCGGCCCCGCGCTTCAACCCTCGGATCGCGAGAGATGCCCTATACGCGCATGCAGATTCTCGTGTGGCGGAAGCCGACGAAGAACCCGATGGAAAACATTCCACTGACACACGGCCCCTGAAGTTGCATGGTCCCCTATAAAATCCCACTTCAAATCGGCGCCGGCGAGGGGCCAGTCTGTGCGGACGACCGATGTCCTCCTGCAATGACACCCTCCGGTGCAAACCTTCAGCAAGGCTATCTAGGCATGCATTAGCCAATGCAACATGATATGCATGTTATCACCAACGGGCGAGCTTCCGGTTTGTGAATGTCTAGGTTGAGCTCGGTCCCTATTGTTCACGTGGCGTGCATCTCAAGTGAATTGGGCGGCCGGATCGAGAGCCGCAACTCCCCGTGCCAGGTCCCCTTTTTGTTGACCACGCTCCTACCTACCCTTCTACCTTCTTCCCACTCACCTCCCACTCTCGTTTACCTTTGCACCAGGACTGACCTGCGATCACACATCACAGCCCCGACTGAACCCGTCATCATGACGAGGCTTTTGACTTTTGCGACTGTCGCAGTCACGTCGCTGGCTGCGATGGTCTTCGCAAGCGCTTGTCCTCCTCGCCTGGTTCCTGTCGAGATCGACGGCGTCCAGTACAACTGCAAATGCTCCCCTGCCGACCCTTGCTGGCCAGACAAGAACGCTTGGGACGCGCTGAATGCGACTGTCAGCGGCGCTCTCATCGCTCACATCCCTCCCGCCGCCGTCTGCTACAACGAGTTCCGCGGCGAGCCCACCTACGATGCGGCTGCTTGTGCCGAGGCCAAGGCCAACTGGGCGTCTGAGGATTGGCAGTAAGTGACAACATTCTGAGATGTTGAAGGGGCTTGAAACTGACATTCTCAGAATTGCCCGTCCGGCTGCCGCCCTCTGGACTTGGGGCAGCAACAACACCTGCGAGCTCACCGACAACCCTGGCGCGACCTGCGGTATGGGCAACTATCCTGAGTTTGTCATTCTTGCAAAGACGCAAGCGCAAGTCAAGGCCGGTATCGACTTTGCCCGCAATCGCAACATCCGCCTCGTCATCCGCAACACGGGCCACGACTTTGAGGCGCGCAGCGTTGGCGCCGGCTCGCTCGCCATCAACACCCACGGTCTCCAGGATATTAGCTTAACCGACAAGTACGACGGCCCTGGAGATTACCAAGGCCCCGCTGTTACAGTCGGCGCTGGCGTTCAGGGTTTCCAGCTTCTGGACTTCGCCCATGCTCTGACTCCGCCCCAGACAGTTGTGACAGGAGAGTGCGGCGTGAGTAAAGACTTCATCACCTCGCTTTAAAAAGTGTAGACCTAACTTCCATAGACGGTCGGTGTCGCAGGCGGCTTCATTCAAGGCGGCGGGCACGGGCCTCTCACGAGCATGTACGGCTTCGCCGCCGACAACGCTCTCTCGTTCGATGTCATCGACAGTTTCGGCAACAGCATCACGGCCAACGCTGAGTCGAACCCCGATCTCTTCTGGGCGCTCAAGGGTGGTGGTCCGGGCAATTACGCCGCCGTCATCTCCGTCACGATGCGCACATACCCTGACGACGTGCCTACGGCCGGCATCTACCTTAACGTCAATGCCACGACCGGTGCCCAGTTTCCCCAGGTCCTCAGGGCCACTCACATCATCAACGAGCAGGCCAACTATCTCGTCGAGAAGGGTCTCTACACCATTTACGAGCTCTATCCTGTCCCGATCCTTGGCGCACTTCACGTTCAGCCTATCATGGGGTTCAACATGACTGCCGCAGAGTTGGATGCCATTGTGAAGCCGCTGCTGGAGGCTTTCGACGCGGAGGGAATTCCGTATGACACCGGCACACTCGAGTTCTCCGACTACTACTCCATCTACCGCGGTTTCTTCGAACCCGAGGCGGCTGCTCAGAACGGACTGACCGGGGGTTGGACGTTCACCCGCGAAGACCTGCGGGCAGAGAATCAGGCCGCTGTCGCCGAGGTCATCGAGATGTCCCTCTCGCCACGTCCCGACCTTCTCGGCATCGTCATCAGCCACCTTTTCGATCCAGGTCTGACAATCACCGAGTCCCGCAGCTCTACCCACCCTCGCTGGAACGGCGCCACAATGCGCACAATGTCCATCTTGATCCAGGGCCTGGACGCAACGTGGGACCAGAAGCTCGACCTCAACGATGTCATGGTCAACACAATCACTGAGAAGTACAAGCAGGCTGCCCCGAACGGCCTTGCCTACGTGAACGAGGTGAGTGGTGTCTACTGCCAGTGCTGCCGAGCCAAGCTAACTTGCGCAGAATTACGCTTTCATGAACGACTGGCAGAGTGCTTTCTGGGGCGACAACTACCCCAAGCTGAAGGATATCAAGAAGCAGTATGATCCGGCGGGTGTCTTTTACTCTCCATCAACGCCGGGATCCGAGGACTGGCATATTGTCGACTTTGCGCACCGCCTTTGCACGAAGCAATAAGCGGAGAGAAATTTGGTCTTGAGCATTACAGGTGCATTCACAAGCGATAGACTGGTTTTAGCTCAGATAGATTCTGACAGCCGAGGACTTCCAAGGGGGCTGCAAGTAATCAAGTCCATTAACATCCCGTCATACCACGTGAGCTCAAAGTGAATGAGTGTTCAAGGGTAAATCCGCCATGGATTCAATTCACGGCATCATTTGCGTGCCGGCGAAACCGTCGCCACCAAACATGGCCTCGAAACCCGGGACCCCGGACATCACCTGCATCGCCGATGTTAGCAGAGCTCAAAAGCGAAGACAGAGCCCCGCACTCACCATGGAATCAAACTGCTCCCAGCTCGTCATGTCCGCCAACGACGCGGTGGGACTGACGTTAAAGTCAATCCCACCGAAGCCCTGCATGTCCCCAGTTTCAGCAGGCATGAATCCCTCAGGCTGCTGATCCAGTCCATCGCTCTCACGCTGCCTCTTGAGCCCTCTTTGTGCTCTGCTCGTCTGTCGCCGCGCCTCGGTGCGTAGCTCCTCAAGAACAAGACAGTATCGAGACGTAAGTGACCCTTCTTCTGCAATGTCCGTAATTTGAGCTTGACATCGCTCCGCGGCCGTCAGGTACTGCATGTACGTCTCCGGCGGCTCGTTGCTCTGTTGGATGGCGTAAATGTAGAGAATGACTGACGCCGAGAAGGCAAAGTAAGGGGTAAACCAGTATGCTCTGAATAGCTGCCCGGCGATGATGATGTGGTTGATCGTCTCGACGACGTGCATCGCTGCGTCAAGACACTCGCGAATGCTGTGGTCTGTCTTGGCCTTTGTTGTGGTCTCTTCGGCGGACGCCTCCTTTCGGCGTCTGCTGTTTAGCTTTGCAAAGTTGTTGAGCAACAGCGGCCTATGCGTGAGGATGAATGTGTGCCAGTATGCCAGGTTCAAGGCGTTGCGCTGTCGTGAGAAGATGGGCACCAGCGGCGCGGCGTGCGATCGGTCGGTTTCGAGGAAATGCGCCATGCCGGAGCGCCAGGATCGGAGTTCTTTCGTGTACTTTTCCGTCATGGAGAAGCGGTCCTGGGCTGAACGAGCCTTGATGGAGTACAGGTCTCGGAGGATACCACTGACGATCTGGGAGAGCCTAGGAATCGGTCAGCATCATTCACCTTGCGCGGGAAGATGACCCTGGCAGACTCACTGTGCATAAGCCACCACTCCCAGCATGACCGATTGACCTCTGAGGCCAAAGCTCACTTCAGATTGCAGCCCAGAGACCAACATGCTGTCATCAATCGCCGACGGCAACTGTTGATCAATATCGTCATCATGAAATGTTCGCGGCCTACCAAGAGCTGTGCTCAAGTAATTGTCGAGACTGTATGCGCTCCAGAAAGTGCGCCGACGGCATTCCGCCTGCACCTGGTCCTGGGAGAAGGCATCGACATGGCGGTTCCGATGCAGACCAATAGCCACGGCGAGGCGGGCGACAGTCCCGAACAGACTCCAGCAGTGGTTGATGCGAGACTCTGATAGCAGCCACAGACATTGGCACAAACGCGCCTGAACACTGGCGAGACGAACAGCTCCTTGCTCTCGTGAGAGTTGGTATGTCGCGGCAAGGTAATATCGCAGACTGTCTTGTCAGCACTCATCCCAAAGGCCAGGATACGGGGCGTCGCTCACCTCATCTCGATGCTCTGCTCGCTTGGTCTCGGTACCATGTGCTGCTGAGCGACGGCAAACATCATGAACAACACCGCCGTCCGAGTCGGCGCTTCAACCGGGTCATTCATAGCGCCCATGGTGTCGTAAAACTCCTCCAGCCACTGCTCCACGGTCGGGCGGTGAAGAAAGCGGTCCATGGGCACGGCAAAGTCGAAATACCTCTCAAGCAGTTTCTTGGTGTGCTCGCGGGTTAGGCTCAGGTAGAAGCTTGGATTGAGGTAAGGCGGCTGCTGGTCCTGTCCAACCCCGGAGACGATGTTGTTGCGCGAGAGAGGGGCATCGCCAAAGTTGAAGATTGGGGTTCCCTGGGAAAAGGTCTGGGAACCTTGGAGTCGTTTCTGCATTCGCAGGAGGAAGGAGACGCCCGAAGACGGCCCGACATAGTGACCTTCGAGGTCTGTCTGGGTGGGCTCGGGCGAGGCGCGTGATAGCGGCTCGACGGATGTCTCGGGTTCGTCGTTGGATGTTGCTTCGAGGGAGAGGGACGTCTGGCCGAGTCGTGGAGATCGGGCTCGGGGTACAGCCGGGATGCCGGGAAGGATGGTTGACAAGGAGACAGCTGTCTGGCTGGGCCTTTGGGTTACAGGAGAGGAGTCTTGTAGTCGCGAGGGTGCCTCTGATGATGATACCAGAGCGGGCGGGCGTCCACGGAAGTACGACGCGGTGTATGTGCACGCCAGCTGGGTCTCAGTACATAGGCGGCAGGGGTGAAGCCCAGTACACTTTGTTTTTCTCCTATCAATGGCAGGGTCAGTCGGGCCGTCTGATAGACATTGATCATCATTTCCTATCTATCTGGGGATATCGGGGCCGACGGCATAAAGAAAGTGCGGACTCACTTCTTGCATCGGTCGCAAGCCCGTGTGACGCGAGCGCGCTGTTGTTGCTGGTGCTGGAGCTGTTGCTGCTTCTTCCGGGCCGAAGATCCACTGAGACCGTCACCTCCCCCGGGTGACACAGACTCTGGTGGTGCCCCGGGGCTCTGACTGCCCAGTGCGTTCGCGGCGAAGTCCATGTCTAAGAGGTGTGTTTGGATGGCCGGCTGTCCAGGTGTTTTGCATTTCCGAAACTGGGGAAGATGCCGGACGGGGACTCGGGGCCAAGCAGCACACGATATTCAAGCTGTTCATCGGAACTCGAATGAGGGGGGGAGGTGGGGGGTCGTGGGACGGGGTCGGAGTCCGGAAGGCAAAGAGGTCGCGCGGGGAAGAACTCCTCCGCATTTCAATCCACAGCGGGGGGGTTAGGTGGTGGTCATTGGCGGTTCTTGGGGGACTTGACCCCTTTTCGTTTGGCGTCGGAAATATATCCGTCGCATCGGGCCGCGGCTGGGACAAAGTGGTGCGATGTGGTGATCGATCACAGACAACTTGAGTGGGTAGCAAGAAGATCAATTGCTACTCAGCCATAATCCTTCATTCATCAGTCAACCCGAAACCGAACAGGATGCCCTAGGGTCATCGCTGAAGCTCAAATGGCACAAGCCGCCTGCCTGTGCTTCAGTTCACACCTGAGTCCATCTCGACGACAAAGTTCCCTTCCCACAGCCAGCGATAGAGAAGAATGCCCTCCTACATTGTGGGAACGGCATGCATGGCACCACACTCGACCGCACGGAACTTGGTCTCGTCCGTCATGACATCCAGAACCTCCTTGGTGATTCCAACGATGTCTCTCCATCCTTCAGGGGTCTCCGGTCCGCCCTGTTTCGCCATCCACTTAGCATGCTGCTCGGTATCGCGAAGCACTCCGCCAAACACCATAAGGACCCTGACCACAGCGCTGGGCTCCTGGCCCAAAGGTATGAAAGTAAGGTCAGATGCGTTCTGGAGCTCGGTCCGCTTGACAAAGTTCAAGGCAACGTCAAAGTTCTTGTTGTGGAGCTCGTCAAACTTGGGGAGCCAGAAGGTGATGAAGTCGGTGCGCATCGAGGGCGTCAGGCAGAGGGCCTCGAGGCAATTGTAGAGGTAGGGAACAAGATCGTCGCGCTCGATAAGTCGGCTGCGTGCCGGGACCAGGTTGGGTGTGTTTTGGGGTGAATGTTCCTCGGTCGATGACAGAGCCGCCCTCTGGCAGAACAGACGCGGCCTCCCAGAACAAACAGCTCGTATTCATGTTGGTCGCATAGTCGGACATGATGCCACTGTCTTTGACATCCAGATTCCATGCTGCCAAAGACTTGCACACCCGGGCCACAGGGCTCTTCTTCGTCGGGTAGCGCACTGTGACATGCCAGTCCTTGCTCAACTGGACCGCCACAGAGGCATTTGAAATTGCCTCTGGAGTGAGAAGGTAGATGGCCAGCTTTGCGCTCATCATTCCCAGAACCAGATCAAGAGTGTCGCCTTCATAGAGCCGTAGTCCCCCAAGTCGTGTTCATCGTGTAGTTCAACACCTTCTTGAACCAGCCTCTGTTGATCCACGACAATGCCCTCCTCTTGCTCACACTGCATTTTGACGTCGAGTACAGTCATATCTGAGTGCACGGGGAGAGTCATCGTCTCTAAATTGGTACGATTAGTCAAGAACACGGTGGGCATTGTGTCAAGAACTCGTGACTTACTGCCGGTGAGTGACCGGATGATGATGTTGAATGATTGACCAGCGGATGAAAGATCCGCACTGGACCCCGGGGTTGGGTCCCCAGCAGCAGAGGCGTCCATATCACCACCACTGTTGTCGTCTTCATCGTCTTCGTTTTCTTCGTTTTCTTCGGAGACTTCATCGCATTCTTCTTCTTCGTAGTCCTCGTCATTCTCGTCGCTCTCATCGTCCTCGTCAGCGATGTCTCCGCCGGTTGTGCCGAGGTCAATCCGGATTTCGGTTTTGTCGGGATGGCGTCAAATCGCCGGTGAATGACTGCACCGCAGTCAGATGGATGAAAGTTGTGAGATCCCCAGTCCCAGAAAGTTGGGGGAGTGTGGTTGATGTGTTGGGAAGAAAGTTTTCCGGTTTGCGCGGGGAGAAGGGATAAAAACCATCAGCTTCAAGTGAATTGCTGGGGCTCTGCCTGGCAGAGTCAGGCAGCGCAGTTGGGAAGAGAAAGGTGGCCCGGAAGGTGCAAGAACCTGCTGCGCGGGTAGGTGGGTTGGGGGCGAGGATGACCCAGTAGGTGCCAGGACATCAAAACAACAAACGGATCAAAGGGCAAGTGGGCGCCTGCCACCGAATTTTTTTCCAAAGAAATGTGTGTTCTGCCTACCAACCTGGCTAACAGGCTTTGTATGCCCAGAGATGAGATGTTATACACAAAAATTCAAACCGCCAACGCCTCCCGGTAGAAATTCGAATGCCATGGGTATCAGTGGTCCTGTCCGCCCTTTCCCTACACTTCCTCCCCCTTCTTAATGCCCCCGTCCGATGGGGTAGTTGAACATAAGCAGGCCATTGAGACCGCCCACCCAGCCGTCGTCATCGTAGTCGGCAGTGTCGCCCTTACCCGGGCCGCAGATGACACAGGGCACACCTCCACGCCAGCTGCCGTCGGCTTTGTTCTCGCCGATCAGCTCGCCCTCGACGCGAATCTCGGTGCCTACAGGTACGCCGGCGCTGCGTTTTCCGTCGATGCTGACCTCGAGCTCGCCGTCGCGATTCTTGCTGCTGACTTTGAGGGTGACCTTTGTGCTAAGCGGGAGGACGAGGGGTCGGAAGCTCAGGCTGCGCGGGCAGATGGGCGTGATGAGGAGGGACTTGACGAGTGGGTGGATGATGGAGCCACCGGCGCTGAGGCTGTAGGCTGTTGAGCCGGTGGGCGTGCTGAGGAGGATGCCGTCGGCGGTGGCCTCGGTGAGGAACCGGTTGTTGAGGTAGATGTCGATGATGGCGAGGTGAGGCTTCGGCCCACGGTGGATGAGGAGCTCGTTGAGCGCGTGAACCGATGGGGGCATGTCGCCGTGAGCGAGTTTGGTATCTTCCGGGGGCGCCGCGGGGAGGTGTGCCTGCGATTTCGTTGTCGGGAGAAGCTGGCTGTTGATGTTCCGGCCCGCGGGATCGTAGACACCGACCTTGAGCCGGTGTCGCAGGAGGATCTTCGCCGCGCGGCTGCTTCCCATGCTCTTTCCCTGGTGGCCATCCCAGCCATTGGGCTCGTTCGGGTCCTCGATATCGTGGGTACGCTCTCCTGTCGCGACGCGAGTATGCGGCGACAGCGCATCCTGAACCTGCACCCGGCTCCCCGACATGTACGCCTCCCTCCATGCGCGCTTGTATTCTTCAAACTTCCATTCGGCCAGGAAGCCAATCGTTCCAAAGTTGAACGCCAGGATCGGCGGCACAGACGAGAACATGCTAAAGTGGCTGGCGGCGCGCAGGATGGTGCCGTCGCCGCCAAGCGTCGTGATCATGTCGATCTTGTCGGGGAACAGCGAGGGGTCGCAGGTGTAGATGGGGAAGTTGAGAGACTCGTGGACCATTTGCGTGATCTTGGGCTCGAAGATGAGGTTGAGGCCTGGGTATGTGGTGTGGAGGTGCTTGGCAAAGTCGACTGTCGCACGAAGCACCTGGGGCGATCGCAGTTTCGGCATGAGGAGGATGTTTCGGGGAGGCTGCGGCCATTGCAGCGAGAGCAGGCCCGAAGTCGACATGGGCGGCTCGCTATACCGGGCAACGATTCGGCTGGGGAGCGACGAGACATCTCGGATCTCTGCAGGCCCCGAGGACGGTGTTGCCAGGGATGCCGTCGATGAATGTCGGACAAGCCTTCCGGCAGATGCGAATGTGCCGGTGATGGGCAGGGCCCTGGGCCATGCCGGGCCGGCTCGAGGGAGGATTCGTTGGAAAAGCATCATGTGGATGCTTCTGCTGGAGCTTCAGCTTGCGGTTCCGGGGCTGCTCATGGTTTGAGAGGCATTGGGAGGCACTCTCTAGAGGGTATCGTTCGGACGATGGGAAAGTTCGAGTTACGTCAAAGAGAAAGGTCGAAGGGCTTCCCCACAATTGGCATCTTGGCGTCAGGAGATAAGATAAGCGTCAACTTCAACGGTCAGACCCCCTCGACGGCCTTCCTCAGTGCTTCCAGCTCTTCTTTCTTCCACTCGGGCACCTTTGCTTGCCATTTCCCTCCCTTGCCGCCGCCCTTGATCCCCGTGACGACCCCCTTGGCCGTCGTCGCCGTCGTCTCAACAGCTTCATTTGGCCCAAGGATGACAAATGGTCCCGACGACTTTTCCTCACCCGATGCCAGGACGACGACGCCAGTAGCTGTCTTGAGTGCCTGCTTGATCTCGAATGCCACGGCGTTGATAAAGTCCAAGCCTCCGTCGGGGCGGTACACCCAGGCATTCTTTCCTTCTGCCAGCGTCGCCTTGACCTTGTCCGCCTCAAACCTCGCAATCTCGGCGACGAGCTTCTTCTCCCGACGCTTGAGATCGATCAGCGCCTCGTCCATCTTTTCAGCCTTGGTTACGACGTCCTCGGCGGTGCTGGGACAAGACATGAGCTTGCCGAGGGAGCTGACAGCGCCGACGGACGAGGTAGCCAGGGCTATCGCCCGGTCTCCCGCAGCGAAGAACAGCCTGCAGTTCTTGCCGTGGACGGATTGTGTCGAGCCGAGGATGATGAGTGAGATGTGGGATGTTTGGGACAGGTGGGTGCCGCAGCAGCTGGCGAAAAGTCAGTACCACACATGTCAGTGGCTGGACTGGGTGTCTCACGTATTGCTGTCCATGTCTCCAATTCGAATCACGCGGATGATTCCTTTGGACTTGTCGTAGTCTCCGGGCAGTTTGTCCTGCTTGGCATCTTCGGGGGTCTCGACTGTGATCGGGAGGTTCTCCCGTATGAGCTCGTTGCAGCGGCTCTGGATGGACTGCATCTCCTCAGCAGTCGGCTTCCTCGGCAGGTCGACGTAGTTCATGGCCTCGTCGCTGCCCATACCCCAACCCAAGGTCTTTAGGTTGTCGTACTTGTCCATCACGGCCGACAGCAGGTGCTGGCCAGTGTGCTGCTGCATGTGGTTCCAGCGGCGCTTATGGTCAATGACCTGTTCGACCTTGTCTCCTGGGTTCAAGGGGGTCGATGAGTAGAGTATACACCGCAGACCCTGCCTCTCAGCTCGCTTGATCGGAACGATATCGGCAGCCGAACCGGAAGTTGTGACAAGGGAGCCATGATCAGTCGGCTGGCCCCCACCTTCGCCTCTTAGTTCGCGATGACCACGTTTGGAGAGAGGAGCACCAACCTTCAGGGAACAGAACCGAGTCGGCGCACTCAATCATCCATGTCTCTTCTGGGGCAGCATTCTCGCTGGCCTTGGCGGCCTTGGGATTGGATGCAAGAGGCGATGACTTCACGCAAGACACAACATGGGTCTTGAGGGTTCGGAGGTACGAGTTCTGCTGGCAGGCGAGAGCCCCAACCACACGGGCGGCAGGAAGGGAGCTGACTTCAACCATGGTAAATGTGAAATGGCAATGGCTTTAAGAGGAAACAACACGTTGAGACAATGCGGTCTCGGCCACGATAGTTAACATCCATCACCACCACGGCAGAAGCTTCGAGACGGATTCAGGGGCGATAAGATAGCGTAGCGCTGACTCATTTTGGTCTTGAGGCTTGGCAACGACGGGAAACTACCTATGTCGGGGCACTCAGGGGCGCTTGATATTGTGCAGAGAGGCACGGAATGGATGATCATGGTGTTTTCCTAGATGAAGAAGGTCACTTGGAAGGACAGGCAATGTGGCTTTGGAAACTTCGACCTGAATTGAAAGTTTCGGCAATCGCGGTCTGCAAGAAAAGCAGGCAAGTAGCTAGAGGCAAAAAACGAAAGGACTCTAGAAGAGATAATCGTTACTCCTGTCCCGGGGATTGAATTAAGCCGGCCAATGGCATGGTGGAAGCGTCCGAATCCTGGTGAAAATCAAGATCAACAGCAGCAACTTTCTTTCCAAGGCTTCAGGCTGGTGGCTTCAGGCTGAAGATGCAGCCATGAGCCTGATGCGGCGCCGCCCCGGGCGACTCACTAAACCGCTTTTGGGTGTGGCTCAGCTGCACTCCGCCCGCTGACGTCGTCTCCCAAATGCGACGCCTGGAACTCGCGGCCACCAACCGGACCGGACTTGGCTTGGCACAGGCTCCATCCGTCCCGTTCATTGCACTGAAGCCGCCCTGCGTCGCAATCCCATCCAGCATCACCATCCAACGCTTCCGACACAACCGCACGAACATCCGCCTCCCGGCGTCGCACCGATCCGAGCGACCGCGCAACTCTCCGAACTTGTCAATCGAAATATCCTTCAAAAACACCACGACACACCCGGAGATTGTCCCGTCCAGCAGCAACCATGTCGTGGGCAGGTCAGAACCCCTCATGCTGGCATGCTTGGCTCGGCGATCGCCAGACTGACCATGGCGGGCAACAGGCTTCAAGAAAAATGTCAACCGCGCCACCACCCAGGTGATGATGAAGGCCGGTGCGTGTTATGGAATAATTTCTGGGGAATTGGCGGTGACGGTCCACTGACAGGTCGACAGGTCAGGTGGAGAAGACCAACGACAGAGACTACGAGGTTGAGGAGAGGTATGCGCCAGGCACCTGAGCATGCGCCGGGCTACCGACTGACATATGCCCTAGACGGTTCAAGACCATGGAGGCGGCGGCACTGAGGCTGCAGAAAGAGTCCAAGGGATACCTCGACTCGCTACGAGGTGCGCCACCATGTTGTTTTGGGCCGTAACCTATGACTGACCCCGCCTTAGCCATGACCGCTTCACAGATGCGCATCGCCGAGACGATAGACGCGTTCTACGGCGACTCCGGTGCCAAGGACGGTGTGAGCAGGAGTTATAAACAGGCTGTGGAGGACCTTGACGCCGAGACAATCAAGGAGCTGGATGGACCTTACCGGTATGTCGGAGGCGCGCTGTTGACTTGTTACAGTCCAATGCTGACCAAACACCAGGACAACCGTGCTGGAGCCCATCAACAGATTCTGCAGTTACTTTGCCGACGTCAACGAATGTTTGTCACATCTCCCACGCTCCCTCACGTCCATTACCCCTAACCATTCCCGCAGGCATCAAGAAGCGCAGCCACAAACTGCTCGACTACGACTCCCTCCGCGCCAAGGTCAAGAAGCTCGTCGACAAGCCCGACAAGGACGTCACCAAGCTGCCCCGCGTCGAGAAGGAGATGGAAATGGCAAAGGCCTCTTACGAGCAACTCAACGAGCAGCTGTCCACGGAGCTGCCGCAGCTCATCGACCTGCGCGTGCCCTACCTCGATCCCAGCTTCGAGGCACTCGTCAAGATCCAGCTGCGCTTCTGCGCAGAGGCATACAGCCGCATGGCCCAGGTCCAGCAGTATCTCGACGCCGACACGCGGGAGCAGTACGCCCAGGGTCATCTGGACGCGCGGGTCGAGGAGGTGTTGCAGGAGATTCGGGAGCTGAGCATCGGCGGCACCGTCTAGTAGTCGGGACGGGGTTGATGACTTTTTTTTCGTCTTTCATATTAACGGCCGTCGGCGAGACACGGGAGGCCACGACGTGGGCTGGGCATGGGCATGGGTCCATTCCCCGCGTTCTACTTAGAATATGAGGACCCGGGCGTTGGTGGGGCTTTACATGAATGCATGCATTTGCTAAAAGAAGTGCGATGGATAGTCTCGTGATTCATTATGCCGTGTTATCTACGCCATCTCGGCGTGTGTCTAATGGGGCAGTCCTGGCCTGCAGGGTTGCTACGCGCTCGAGTTTCCCTGCGATGTCCATGACCGCCGCCATTGCGCAGGGCTTTTGTATCTCTCCGTCCGCGTGACCGCAAGCCCGGGTTCCTCACGGTACTGGCCGTCGTTGACAACTGCCTCGAGAATGCGAGGGGCCCGTCGCTGTGCGTTGTGGAGCAGCCGGTCCTATCCGGTGACGCCGCCCCGGCTCCCGAAGAGTTCGCTCACACTAATCCGCTTGCCGGTCACCGTTGTTGTTGTCGTCGATGCCACCTCCGTATACGATTGCACCTCCTGCTCCTCAACGTACGTCTTGCCCGTCTGCACGATGTTGACAGCCTCCTGCACCATTGCCGCGTGCTCCATGCGCGACTCCTCGTCTTGGGTGTGTATCCAGACGCCAACGACGCTAGAGTCTGTGCCTGCCACCGCGCCGCCGATGGGTCCCGCGTCCTCGGCCATCTTGAAGATGTAAATTTCATCCATGACTTCAAAGTTTTCCACTTTGCCAAGGTCGATGATGGTGTTCTCGAGTCCGCGGCGGTTGAGGACGAAGATGCAGGCGCGTGGCGGTGGGGTAGGCACCGCCTCTGATGCGGCCACTTCCGGCGCCAGGAAGCAGAGGAAGTAGGTGCCTTCGGTTCCTGTGCGTTCCCACGAGGAAGTTTCTGGGGCAAATGTGTAGACGACGGCGTTGGCGGCGGTGGTCAGGATGGTGTGGATGTTTGGGATGTAGCGGCGCAGCACGGCGAGGTTGATCTCGGTGTTTGTGCGGTTGAGGAGGGCGGGATTCGGGGCGGGCGGGCCAAGCTGGGCAGCGTCCGAGTCGTAATCGGAGACGCCCGCAGCGCGGTGCGATGCCGACAGGTTGCGCGCATGAGTACGCTTCTTAGGCGTCTGGCCTTGGCTGGGCATGGTGGGCAATGTCGGGGTTGGGGTTGCCGGGGGTAATTGATGTGAGGGAGTTGTCGAGCTGGGACGTGTTCTTGTGATGCTTCAAGCTCAAGGCTAGTAGTGCGAGATTAATCGTAGCCGTGGCGCTGTAGAGACGAAGAGTTTGAGTGTTGTTGCGTTTGGAGTCAATGTGTGTCGCGACAAGGAAATGCGATGTCAGGTTGAATCCCGATGTCGAGCTCCGGCTGAATCACAGTGAGCGATAAGATAAGACCCTTCGCCCCGCTTGCCCGCATTGGTGCCGCCGCCCTCCCCCGCTGTCGTCACCCATTCCAGCACACGACTCAGCCCGTCATTCCCTGTACCAGCACCAGCACCTGCACCTGGCTGCGCTGTCGATGCGTCCGATTCCAGCCTCACTCTTCTCCCGCATGAACCACGACCAAGCTTCTCCTGCGGCCTGCCCAGGGTCTTTCTTGGTTCTTCCATCTGCATGACTGCATTCTAGCGGCATTTCATTCCCAAGACTGATACCAACACTTTTAAAAGACAATAACCCCTCCTCCGACTCGTCTTCTCCATCCCTTGATCATGCGACAACCAGTCTCCCGGTGATAGCAACGAATCGGCGCCCTTCGCACCCCGATAAACTTCTCGAAACTTGCTTCATCACATCCGCGACTGCCGAAATGACAACCATCGAGCCGGAGCAGTCGTTTGACTCGACGACGACTGAGCCTGTCGACCTAGCTTCAACCCCGCACTCCCTTGCTCGCGCCGTCTATGCGCGCCGCTCCGAATATGTCCGCCGACACAGAATACGAGTCAAGGTTGGCTCTTGGAATGTTGCTGGATGCGCAAATACAGAGAAGGATCTAGCGCTCTGGTTCGTCGACGGCCAGGGCGTGGACAAGCGGCTCTCCACCGTTGATGCACGCAACCCAGCGGTGGAGGACTCGCAGCAGACGAACCGGGCGATCAGCTCTGACGACCACGATGAGGTGCGCGTTGTCGGCGGCGATAAGATTGGAATTTATGTGTTGGGGCTGCAGGAGATTGTGGACCTCAACGTAGCCAGGGACGCAGTCACGCGCATCACATATACCGACAACGAGCCGATGAATCGATGGAAGAACGCGGTGGAGGACGCCATGCCGAGGGGGTACCAGATGGTCATGGCTGAGCAGATGTCTGGACTTATGCTCCTGGTCTACGCGTCCCCGGATGTTGCGCCCACCATCACCAATGTCAGCACCGTCCAGGTCGGCACAGGCCTCTTCGGGTACATGGGCAACAAAGGCGCCGTCACGACACGCATCCTGCTTGGCGAGACGACCCGCATGGTCTTCGTCAACTGCCATCTCGCTAGTGGCGCAGAGCAGACCTACCTTGACCGGCGGCTCTGGGACTACAACCAGATTCTCACGCGCACCAACTTCGAGCCCGTCCGCCTTCCCGGTGCGCCTGACGACGAGGCCGAGAAGATTGGCGACGAGGACTTTGGGTTCTGGCTGGGCGACCTCAACTTCCGTCTCGATGGCCTCCCTGGACCAGATATTCGACGACTACTCATGCTGCACACCCGGGGCGAGTACGACTTGAGCAAGAAGACCAAGGCAATGTACGACGAGGACAGCTACAAAGTCAAGTCGGTAGACGACGATGACGACACATCCGACATGGCTTCCACCGTTTCATCAGCCGCGAGCTACGATGAGACCACGGATACCTTGCCAGATCCGGACGACTTTGAGCCCGACGCCCACGATGACCCGGCATCCCTTCAAGCAACCCTTGACTCACTGCTGCCGCATGACCAGCTGAGGCGAGTCAAGAAGGAGAAGAAGGCCTTCCATGAGGGCTGGAGGGAGGGCCCCATCACATTCCTGCCCTCGTACAAGTACGACGTCGGTACTGTCAGCTTGTTCGATTCGAGTGAGAAGCAGCGAGCCCCGAGCTGGTGCGATCGCATCCTCTACCGAACCAGGACAGACAAGGAGGAATACGAAAGGTCGGTCCGCGAGGCGGAAGTAGCCAAGAAGAGGGACGAGGAGATGAAAGCACAAGGCCTCGAGACGGCCGCCGAGGACGACGATGTCCTGTTCAGCTACGACCCAGATGCCGACGCCGACGCCGAGGTCGATGATCCAGCGCGGGCAACTTCCTCGACTGGCTACGATGACTATGACGAGTACGACGATCAGGACGATGCCCCGGCGGAAGACGTGGTCACCAAAGAGGGATTCACCGACCGAATCGAGCTCGAGATTTACACTTCGCATCAACGCATCATATCTTCAGACCATAAACCAGTGATTTCCATCTTCAGCCTAGACTACGACGCGGCGGTGCCGGAGCTCAAAGCAAAGATCCACGGCGAGGTGGCACGGGAGCTGGACCGCGCGGAGAACGAGGGAAGGCCACTGATCACCATTGTCGTCGACAATCAGGACGGCACTGTCACCAAAGCAGCAGGGCAGCCGGCGGACCAGGGCGAGCCGCTGGATTTCGGCAACATTGCATACTTGCAGAGGCACGACATGTCACTGACTGTTGCCAACACGGGCCAGGCGCCGGCCAAGTTCTCGTTTGTGGAGAAGCCCGAAAACAGCGGTGATGAGCCGGCGCAAGGGGCTTGGCTCACGACGAGTTTCAAGCGACGGGACGAAGACGATGCCGACGCAACTATCGATGCTGGGAAGGAAGTTGTCCTTGAGCCCGGCGACACCGTCACGGCCTTCCTGGAAGTTTTGGTCAACGACACTGTGCTTCTGCGCAACCTCAACGCGGGCAAGGCAAAGCTTGAAGACATTCTCGTTCTTCGAGTCGAAGATGGCCGCGACCACTTCATTCCGGTCAGGGCGACCTGGCTGCCTTCGTGCTTCGGACGGTCTATAGAAGAGCTCATCCGTGTACCGAACGGCGGCATCCGCGCATTCCTTGGTTCAAGTGAGCATGGCGCGGGGCCGATCCCGTTGGATTCCGAGGTCCACAGCGCAGCACCCAAGGAGTTGTTCAAGCTTACGGAGCTTGTTGAGACGCTGACGGCTCGCGTTCTTGCAGACGAAAGCATGCTGGACCAACGTATTGTGCCCGCAGACAAACAGGGCTGGCCATTTGACAGCTCGTCCTGGCTATTCGCCGACAAGGCGGCCCGCGAGGTCCAGGTCATCGCCCTCGTCGAGGCTCTTGACACGGACGGATCCCTCGCCGAAGCTCTGCCCCTCGACGCCCCCTCTATCCACCGGCTCGAGATCGCGGTCGAGGTCCTCCTTCTCTTCCTCGCGACTCTGCTGGACGGCATCGTTCCGGCAGATATCTGGACCAAGACGGAGGCCGCGCTGCCCAACCTGACCTCAGCACTGGCCCCCGCTAGGCCCCCTGCCGAGCTCGAAGACGACAAGGCCGCGGTGCTAGACGTGCTGGCAGCAACGCCGAACCGCAACATCTCTTTCGTGTTCCTGACGGCGACACTGGCCAAGATGGCTGGTGATCTGTCGCCGGTATCGCGAACGGACGCCGAGGCACTCACTGCGGCGCAGAGTGCCAAGAGGTTCAGCAGGCTCGCCAGACGNCGGATGACGGCCGAGAGACAGACGGCCGAAGCGGCCCTTGCGCGGCGGAGGGCCAGGGAGAGAAAGTTCGCCGAGGCACTCGGAAAGGTAGTCTGTCGGTCTGCGACGACGGGTGTCAAGGATAAGGAGCGCAAGGCGACGGAGGATAGGATGCGGGTAGTGGTCGAGATGTTTGTGAGGAAGTCACTGGAGGACCTGTAGCGGGCGTTTATAGACCATTTTTGATGCTGTTGTACGGTACAGTGCGACGACGTCTTGGGGAGAAAGGGGGAGGGGCTTAGTCTTCGATTCCGACATGCGACAATTGCCGGCCTTCGCCCGACTCAGCGTCACATCGTGCTATTTCTTGGAGTGGAGATGGCTTTGCGACTGGAGTCTTCCACCAATTGTCTTTGTTCGGCATTTCTTCAACATTTTCTCTTCGGCTTCGTTTGGGATGGGAGAAGCAAGGAGACATCCCGATTTCCTCAGGTCAACACATCATCATGATCAGCATCATCTCTCCCATCAACAGCCGGTCAATCATCACCTCTCATCACCCCCGAAAAACAACCTTACATCCCTTCGGCCCCTCGGCAGTTCGGTCCTTGTTCAGCCATCGCTCGGCCTTCTTTACCACGGTGCCCGCCCCCCGCTTCCCCTGCATCCCCGGCCTCCACAGACGTCACCGGACGGCATCTCCACGATGGACGCGCGGGGGTGGGGAGCGGCCGCCGTGATTGGCACGCATACTGACCTGCAGAGTGCCGATCTGACGACCCCCGTATTCTTCTTTAAGCGGCCCGCCGCTAGCGACTCTTGACCTCGGGGCCCCAACGGCAGTCGAGAGGCGCGCCTCTCACAACCTCTGGCGAGACCCGCCGCCGAACAGGGAAGCATCGTGAGCCGTGAGGTGCTCGGGGCAGCGGCTCGAGGG
>JACAFV010000052.1:8560-191131 GCA_014635975.1 Plectosphaerella sp. P0831 | reverse complement strand
CCCCCCCGAGTCCACTTGGTCGGCGCGTTTGGACAGTCACGGACGGGCCGTGTCGCATCAACGCGTGGCTTGAAACGAGTAAACAACCTCCCAACGCCTTTGAGCCCTTGCTTCCACAGCTTGTTTCCCTCGCCGGGCCCTACCCTGTCCACTACGGCCCTGATAATTTCATACGCGCCTTGCACCCCCATGGATCACAGCTCCAACGCCTCGACCGATGCGCGGCATGCGCTTCGTGTGGAGCAGAGCCTAGATGAGCTCCAGGCTAAGATTCGGGAGTATGAGAAAGAATTGGCCGATGTACGTGTCGCGGCCCTCGTATCCAACGTCCAGCCCGCGAACTAATCCCGAACCTGAAGCTGGCGAGGAATGCCCAAGATGTACACCCCGCCCTTTCGAGTTCCAAGAGAGCTCCCTTTGAGGTCATGAGGGCAGCTTTCGACAGTGTGTCTCAGGAGGCGCCATTGATGCCCTCACCACATTCCGTTCTGCCAGCCCTCCTGGCATTACGAAGGACACACCAGACCATCACAGAGTCGAGGGCATACTTGGCCTCGCAGCAGATCTCGATCGACAAGGCAAAAAGGCGTCTGGACGAAGAAACGGCCAGCCTCGCCGATCAAGGGTTGCTCACGCCAGCTCTCGAGGACCGGATCAAGTCGCTGCAGGAGGACCTCGACAGCGGGATGGACCTGGACCCTGAGCAAACCGCCCGCAACAGATTGACCGAGCTCGAACAGCGGAAGAAACACTACGATCGCGAGACCGCAAGCCTCTTCCGGCATCTGAACGACTTCATCGAGGAACATCTGGCGGTACAGCTTGCCGCTGAAGACCTAGGCGGCCCTATCGTTGGTGATCGCCTTGGCGTTGACGCCGAAGAGATTGCGGCCGGCTTCAACGCCCGAGGCCGCCCGAAGAAGGCACCGGCCAAGCAGGACGACGACCGGCGGCAGCGGCGGCTAGAGGAAGTCTGGGGACCTGCTTTCGCGGAGAGGTCCGCCAACGAGGTCCCTGACGAGACAACGGCTGCTGGTCACGAACTGCGTGACTTGATTGAGGAGCTCCTCAATACGCTCATGGGATCCGGCGGTGATAGCAGCGCAGCGTACGTTACACTCCCCAAGGAGACAGCGGCCGCGCGCTTTCTCGTCCGCTCCAAGGTCGCGCAGTTCCACCCCAAGGATGCGTCCAAGCTGCGGCTCATTGACTTTGGCAAAGAGCTGGATGACTAGTTTAGCGTCTCGCCCCCGAAGTCAAATGGTAGGGAGATGAGGCTCATGGCAGAATTCGCGTTATCGTGATCAGTGACAAACGGTGTGCAGATGCTGGACCCACAAGGTTTAAGTGCTCTCGTTCAGAACGAAGCTCATTGGCCAATGCCCACGCGTTTGCTGCGCGTCTCTCCATGTCCATCCATCACCGCCCCTCCGACACGCATGCATCTTGATCAAACAAACACTTCCAAGACCTTCGATCCCAAATCCTCCCAGCCACACGCTTCGTTATGACCACTGCTGAATCCGTCACCTCCCCTCCTACCTCCCCTCCTCCGAAGCGCATCAAGACGGACCAAACTCCCCTCAGTCCTAACGGCACCACGTCCCTTCCCAGTCACACCGTTGCCTCCCCGGCCACCGAAACACCCACAATGGCAGCCGCTGTGCAGGTTCCCCGTCTTCTTGTGAAGAAGTTGTCGGACAAGGCCCGTCTTCCGACCAGAGGCTCGGCTTTCGCTGCCGGCTACGACGTCTACGCCTCCAAGGAGACCACCATCCCCGCCCGTGGCAAGGCTCTTGTCGACACTGACATTGCCATCTCCGTGCCCGTCGACACTTGTAAGTATTACCGGAGCCCTGGGGTTATTATGAGCTTTCTACTGACAAAATTTGTTCCTTCCAGACGGCCGTATCGCTCCTCGCTCTGGCCTTGCGTCCAAGCACTTCATTGACACCGGCGCCGGCGTCATCGACGCTGACTACCGCGGTCAGGTCAAGATCCTTCTCTTCAACCACTCCGATACCGACTTCGCCGTAGCAGAGGGAGACCGCGTGGCCCAGCTCATCCTTGAGCGCATCTACACTCCCGACGTTGTCGAGGTCGCCGACCTGGAGGAGAGCGTCCGCGGCGCCGGCGGCTTTGGCAGTACCGGAGTCGCTGTTGAGAAGCAGGCGTAATCTCTGTAATGCGCAGTGGCACACCAAAACCGGGTCAAAACTCGCGGTAGACAGGGCGCCATCTCAGAATCTCGGGAGTGCCAATGAATTATGAACCAAATTTAACGAGATCTACGCTGTATCTAAGAGCTGGCCAACAACACCGGGGTCCTCTTTCTATGTGCTGTCGCTTACCGTCTAGATCTCCTTCGCCCTGAACTCCACCACAGGTTCCCGCAGGCTTGCTAGGTTCCGGACCAACTTCAGCTCCGCGCCCTTGCTCTTGGCCAGGTGTGCGACCTTCTCGTCGACTGCAGCCGTGGATCCGGCTGCGGCAGCCATACTCTTGGCCGTATTGGTGAGCACTTCGTGCATGCTCGCCAAGACCATCTCGACAGCATGGACGAGAGGCAAGTCCAAGACGGCAGTTTCGTCGCCACTCAGCCAAGAGCGCTTCTGTTGAAGTTCACTGGCCCCGGATGTCTTGCCAAAGACGGCCTGGCGCATGCGAACTGTGATCAACGCGCCGAACATGTCGCCCGTGCCGCTGAAGTAGCAGTCGATGGCGGGGAAAACGATCTGGAAGAGGCGGGGTTTGAAGTCGGAGGCCATGGAGGAGCCGACGACAGACAGGTGGCCGGCAGGTTGATCGGGGAGGTTCACGGAGGTGATAACCACGTGGGGGATGCGGTAGCGTTCGTGGAGAGCCTGGATTGCGCTCTTCAGTGAGGCCATGTCGGTGATCTTGACACCGGACAGCAGCCTATGCAGGGAATGTGTCAGAACTGGGTCTTGCGCTTGTTCGCGGGGTAGGACTCACTCGGCTTCGAATTGGTTTGGCAGAACCAGGTCGGCATACTCGACCAGTGCTTGGTAGGCTGGCACCACCTCCTCGGCCACATACAGCCTTCCATTGTCGCCCATGACGGGGTCCAGGACCCAGAAGAAGCTGCCTGGTGTGGACTGGGCCAGAGACTTCTCGCGCAGATCTTTTCCGATCCTGCCCACAGCCGCAACGGCATCGGCGCCGGGAATGTAGCCCGAAAGCATCATGTCAAAGTCGTCGAGGTAAGACTGCTTCAGGCCCTCATAGAGCGACGAGATCTCTTCGGCGGAGACCCTGCTGCCGGTCCATTGCTTGTATCCGGTGTGATTGCCTACAGTGCAACCGTCAGCGCCCCGGTCAAGTGCTTGCCGCATACCATGCTGTCATTGGAACGTACTGAACTGAACGGTGTTCAGGGCTGAAACCTCGCAGCCAAGAGATTGAAGGGCAAAGACGGCAATCTTGTTTCCGACGTTTCTGTATTACAGCGCTGTCAGAGATGCTTGGCTGGGCCTCTTTCGACTGGGCTTACCCAGAAACAACCTGGGGCAACATTAGTCGTCAAACGTACACGAACCGCCAAGTTGGGTGCTCTTACATGGCTGGCGACAGCAAGGACCTTGGTCTCTGGGACTGGGAGTTCGACCGCCATGGCTGATAACTCTATGCGAAGTAAATATCGTACCTAGGTAGTATGTTGGAGTGTGTAGGTGGGTAAGTGATAACGGAAGAGGCGTTTGTTTGCGCCTCTGACTCTAGATAGATATTTATAATGCTGAAGAAAGTGCCGGACCTTCCTCTTCATTCAGGGTGTGTTTGAGAGTCGCGATCAGGAAGGTGCGGTCTGAATCACGGCTAGCTCTCCTAAAAATGACTAACAGCCTATCTTGGTCCATCTCCAACTCCTGCACTTGCCGAGTCACTCCCGTGACGTGAGTCCAGATTTTCGGGTCCAAGGGGTTTGCGCCGGAATCGTCGCGTGCCCCGCCATTCGTCGTGCTGCCCCGCACTAGACCTAAACCGGTAATGGGGGGATCCCACGCTGAAGAAGATGGAAGACAGCGCCCAGAGTCACGTGGCGCATCACGTTCCTCAACCAACTCTCGACAAGCAATCGCCACCACCACAGGCAGATCACAACCTCCAGCATCGACGCATCATCAGCAGCAAACATGGGCAAGGTTCACGGTTCTCTCGCTCGCGCGGGAAAGGTCAAGTCGCAGACTCCCAAGGTTCGTCACCACGGTCATTCGCGCGCCCGCGTCCGCGCCCGCGATCGACAGGAACATGCTGACATTCGTTGCTGGATGATAGGTCGAGAAGGCCGAAACTCCCAAGACGCCCAAGGGCCGCGCCCACAAGCGCGAGCAGTACACTCGTCGCTTTGTCAATGTCACGACCGCGCCTGGCGCCAAGCGACAGGTACGTGCCCATGATTCGCAGCAGTACCAAGGAAGCAACTGACGGGCCATGCGACAGATGAACCCCAACCCTACCAGCTCTTAAGTTCACGCCTTGCTTTAGAGGCAGGAGTACGCCATGCGCATATACTGGGATAGACGGTGGGGTACGGAGCAAACCTCGGTGCTGTATTTGTTGTATTTCCAGTGCTGCGTGCAATGGCAGCCTAGGGTCATGGGTCACCAGACAAAAGTCGAGTCAGAGCTGCGTGAAATATCATCTTCATTATCATCCGGTGTATCAACCTTTTGGGCTCCGGTCTACTAATGGACCATGCGAAGCGAGGCCTGCGTCCATCAAAACAGCATGGCGATCCTGGCTACGAAACGACGCGTGCAAAGGCCGGCTTGACTGCCAGCCCTGTCCAAACCCGTAAAATCCCCCCCGACCAACGCCGGCCACAATCATGCTCATACGAATCATCGGCTGTATGTTATTTACTCCTCGTCGCCAATCTGAATAGGGAATGGTCAGTGTCGTATGCCTAAGTTCTGGGGGGCTTGGTGCCACACGAACCTTGGGAGCCAGGTAGAACTGCAGGTGACCTCCACCGCTCAGCTCGAACTCCACCAGCAGAGGCACATCGTTGGCCAGTTTGATGTTGACCCTCTTGGAAAGGACGGAAGCCTTGCAGAAGTTGATAAGGTACTTCAGCGAGAACGTAAGAACGACGCTGTCGATCAGGCTGATGGACACGTCGTTGTCAGGCTTGTCGGTGTTGCTGGTCGACCGAAGAGAGACGGAGCCACTTCCGATGTCTCCGGAGCATGTGAACTTGATCGTGTCCTTGGAGGCGTCAATGGTGACTGTAGTGTAGACATGTTAGCATGGCGCGCCGTGATCAAGATGTCAGGCGAGAAGAACTAACCAGACTCGCTCATGGCACCAAGATCCGTGCAGATGCGCTTGAACTCTGCCGAGTTCATGGAGATCTCGGCAGCGTAATCAGTATCGGGAATGCCGAGGTGCTCGGCGTCAATATCCATGAGCTTGAGGTCGTATTCACCGATACGCTGAGCATCGGAGGACTCGAACCGCAGGTTGAGGCTGTCTGGCTGATCATCGGCCTTCAGAGTCAACTTGTCGTCAGGCGCGGCGGTGCGGAGGACCTTGGTGAGGGAGGTGAGGTTCAGGCCGAGAGCAATGTTGCGATCACAACGGTAGGGCGAGAAGGCCTCGGTCTTCATGAGCATAGACACAAGGGCAACGTGGGAGTTGTCCATGGCCTGCAGGGCGATACCCGTGTCATTGCAGTCGAAGTTGCAGTCCTGGACGAGGTCCTTGATGGAGTCGACAAGCTGACGGGACACATGTCAGTCATGCAACAAGAAGGACGCAAGATCGAGCGCGCCGAAAGCCGCAGTTGCTTACCTTCCTCAGGGTGTCGGCCTGGTCGAGTGTGGCTTCCAACATCTCTGTCGACAGAATTAGTTTGCTGTGCGCGGGGTAGCTGTCGACGGGGGACCGTACTGGTTATGGGGGTACTGGGTAATCGGGAAATGGGTTTGCGTTATGACAATTACAGAAGACGAAGCAGGCGACGATGCAGACTGGCAGATCGGAGTGCTTGTGTGGTGGTGATTGCAGTGATGGGTTGAGGTTGGAGTGGAAATCGCAGGAGGGGAGGAGGACTTGGAGTGGCTCCAGGTTGACGCGGTAACTCACACTTTACGCGAGTGTGGGCGGGCTAGCGGGCTTTCGACGCGTCAAGGGTCGCGTTTGCTCCTTATGTAAGCCGACTTCGCCGACAGCTGGATGTGAGTCAACCAGAGCTGCTTTCAGTTGGTTGTCCTGTCTTACTAGGTATATCAAGAAGGCACAATGAATAGAAACGCCGGGACATGAGACCAGACAAGGTTGGTCGACTCCCAGCAGACTTGCTACTGGCCGTGATGTCTTCCGAGCACAGCATTCCACGAGGCTGGCCTCGAAGTCTCTGCGGCGCATAGACAGTATAGAGTATATAGCCATCTCGCAATCCAAAAAGTAGACGAAGCATTCTGTCCATAAATTATGCCAGTAAATGTTGCACCATTTCGCCAGAGTTAGATGTCGCGGGCCATGTGTCGGTGGCGACGCCAAGTCACGTGAACGCGGGACGGTAATGGCTGGTGTCGAGGCGTGTGTAGGCTGCATCCACGCGTAGATGTGCCCCACTAACGCGACTTGAGAACATCAACGGCAACCGAGCTTCATTGCTTCGTTAACAGCACCACGACCTTCCGCCCCAAGCTGTCTGATGACGCTACGATCTGTCCGAATGTGGCTCTCCGACTATGACACGAAATAATTTGGGGGAACATATCTCCTGGCTGTTGCAGAGCGCGGTATCCAAGCCGCCAAGCCTCGGCTTCCCTCAGACAACAGACACTTCCTGGCCGTCTGGTGACATCGACACAGCACTGGTGCACCCTTCCCAAAGCAACTCTGGCTCACGACCGAGCATCCAACATACCGACGCATCTCTTGCACGTGGTGCTACCAACGCTCCAGGTCCCGCCGACAGAGACCTGTCTGATGACCCCAGCATGACCCAGCTCACCTCCGCTCGACGATCCCGAAAGCCGTCCCTCGCCATCAAACAACAAGAACTTCCGACACCCACACCCACCACTAAGACCAAGCCAAGTTCCATTGGTGGCTTACAGAGGGCATATGCGGCCAAGCTCGAACAGGAGGCCGCATCGTCTATGAGCAATGGGGCAGGAAGGGCGGCACCGACACACCACGATGCACCATCATCTCCCTCAAGACGGAGTCGAAAGCCTCCCAAATCCCCTCCAGATCTTCTTGGCTCGGATGACGATCTCTCCGACATCATGAACTTGACGGGTGATGATGCTGCTGGGTCGTCGGATACCATCCCCGCCAACCGCATCGACTCCAGAATCTTGTCAAAACGGGAGATACTGTCTTCATCGCGGGGCCAGAAGAGGAAAAGCATCGAATTGTCCAAAGAAGCCGGCTACGACTCGGACGAGTTCCCCGATATGTATAAGATTATGGGTACGCCAGCACCGCCGCCTTCGACATCCAAAGCTCCTTTGAAGTTGTCGAGCTCCCTGACACCGAGTTCTCGTCGGGCCGGAAAGCGTTTGCAAATTGTGCGAGAGGCGAGCCTAGAGGAGTCAACAACACGCCCTCGAAGCAGACTCGGCCTGGTTTCCGACGACGATAGCCGAGAGACACCAAAAAGGGCACTGACCTCATTGGATGAGGACAAGCTGCTTGGTCGGACACCCAGCCGAGCTTTTGAGATCACGTCCTCCCCAGAGTCGGCGGGCATTCCGGCACCACAGTCCCCACTTCCTTTGATATCCAACCCCAAGTCTTCCAGCCGAGCAAACAAAGCTAGAATCATTCAGGACTCGGATGACGACATGGACGAGGCTCCGGCATCTCCGAGCAAACATCCAACAACCTCGATTCCCAACGCCACTTCCATGGCCGCACCTACACGCATGCCAAGCTCATCCATCACATCCCCTCAGATTCCGTTTGACGAAGTCTCCCGAAGCACACTTCACAGCAGCTCAGCAGCCCAGACTACGTCCCTGCCCACTAGTTCTGCGGCGGTCTCAGTCGTGGCCCCTGCATCAGCCGATACACTGGCTCGATTCCTCGAACTGCCCAATGCATTGGAGGCACGGATTGCACATCTCGATGTTGCGGTGCGTCGCAATTCTGAGGAATTCCTCAAATCGTTGCGGAGCGGGGCAAGGCTCGCGCGAGACAAGATCAAAGCTGCCAAAGGTCCATTGCTCGACCAGCAAAAGGCCATTCCGAATCTCACCGCACTCTTGACACGGCATCGGTCGATGACGGACGAACGAGATTCGATTGCCCTGAAGGTCACGGAGGCCTACGAACAGGACCTCGACACCGAAGAGGCCGAGGCACGCCTGGATGCCATGTCTGACCAGATAACATCTTTGGAGCAGACTCTGCTTCCAGCGCTGACAGAGTGCGGCATTGACGACAAGTTTCTGGACGAAGTCGAGCAGCAACCCGCCCCGGAGCCTGTCGTAATTAGCACGCAACACTCATCAAAGAAGCATGGTGTTTTGACGGGCAGCACGACGTCAAGCGGTACAGAAAGCGTCCAGCAGACCCATGCTGCTTCTTGTCGTACGCAAAATCAACATCAGGACCGGGAACCAGAGCAGCCACCACCCTTCCCCCGAGGCCGAGATGCCCCTCCAACCAGGACAGCTCCCGCTCCAAACCCTGAGGTTTTTGACGGCGATGACTTTTTCGATGACTTCGAAGAGGCAGAGGCTCCGCAACTTCCACCTTCCGCACCGCCAAGGTCACTGCCCTTTCGGAGCCCTGCGAGGCCGGCATCGAAGCGCATTCTGGACACCTTCAGCGACGACTTCGACGAGGAGGCCATGCTAGCCTTCGCTCAAAACTATGACAACCGACAGCCCCCTTCTCGCGAATCGACCGTTCCGCGGCCGGTTCTTTTGCCAACATCAGGGAACACTTCCTTGGTCAAGCCCAACCCGAAGCCGAAGGAGTCATCCTCGACAAAGCTGACGATGCCGGCCGAGTTGATGAAACACCCTTGGTCCCCAGACGTGAAGCGGGCCCTCAAGGATCGCTTCAGAATGAAGGGCTTTCGGACGAATCAATTGGAGGCTATCAACGCTACCCTCGGTGGGTTGGATGCGTTTGTTCTCATGCCCACCGGAGGTGGAAAGTCGCTCTGCTACCAGCTGCCTGCCGTGGTCCAGAGCGGAAAGACCAAGGGCATCACCCTTGTCGTATCCCCTCTGTTGAGCTTGATGCAAGATCAGGTGGACCATTTGACAAATATGAACATCCGAGCCGACGCTTTCAACGGCGACACTGACGCCGCTCGGCGGGCTCACATTTTGTCATCTTTCGAAAAGCCACATCCTGAACACTACGTACAACTCCTTTACGTCACTCCGGAGATGATCAACACCAGCAGACAGTTCAACGACCGTCTCACGGCGCTGTTCCGGCGCAAAAGAATCGCTCGCTTCGTCATCGACGAGGCCCACTGTGTCAGTCAATGGGGCCATGATTTCCGCCCCGACTACAAAGCACTGGGCAAGCTGCGCGAGAATTACCCAGGAGTGCCCATCATCGCGTTGACCGCGACTGCCACCCAGAACGTCATCATGGACATCAAGCACAACCTGCAGATTGACGATTGCCAAGTCTTCTCCCAGAGCTTCAACCGGCCGAACTTGACATATGCGGTTCACTGGAAAGAACCGGGTCTTCTCAACACCATTGCCGCTCTGATCACATCCAGGTACGACGGACAGACCGGCATCATCTACACTCTATCTCGCAAGACCGCCGAAGATGTGGCGAAAAAGCTAATGGAGAACCACTCCATCTCCGCGCACCACTACCATGCGAGCATGCAACCGGAAGACAAGACAGCCGTCCAACGATCGTGGCAGCGCGGCGACATCAAGGTGGTCGTTGCGACCATTGCCTTTGGGATGGGTATCGACAAGCCTGACGTCCGATTTGTCATTCATCACTCGCTTCCAAAAAGCCTCGAAGGCTACTACCAGGAGACTGGGCGTGCCGGCCGAGATGGACAGCCTTCAGACTGTATCCTGTTCTTTGGGCGGGGTGATGTTGTCACGCTCCGGAAGATGATCAACATGAACGAAACGAGCAATGAAACACAGAAGGAACGGCAACGTATGATGCTGAACAAGGTTGCATCCTTCTGCGACGATCGCCAAGAGTGCCGCCGAGTTGCCGTTCTTCGCTACTTTGGCGAGAACTTCACTGCTCAGGCATGCAACAAGACCTGTGACAATTGCCGCGCCGGGGCCAAATTCCAGCAACAAGATCTTAGCGAGTTTGCTGTTGCAGCCCTGCAGACCGTCCAGGTTCATAAGGCTCTGACCATCAACCAGTGTGCTGATATCCTGCTGGGCAAAAGCTATCCTCCCAACTTGAGCAGGGAGCTGGAGGATGGCCATGGCATCGCCAAGGGCAAGATGCCGAAACACGAGGTTGAGCGGATCATTGACAGGCTGGTGGCAGAGGGAGCCTTGGATGAGCAGAACAAGTGGAACGGGGTGGCGAAGATTGCCATCACGTATCTCCATGTGAGTTTCCCATCAAAATGACGTCGTACTTTGCTGACAGCCACAAGCTCGGAAACAATGCCGGCGCTTTCTTGACTGGTCGTCGGAAGTTCCTCATGTCGGTACAGGTGTCTGGTAAGAGTCAGTCACTTACGGCAGCGCCCAAAAAGCGAGCGACGAAGAAGTCGAAAGCCAACGAAACGGAGGAAGGTGGCCCGAGCCGAAGCAGGCTGCCTCCGTCAACCAACGTGTCCTCGCCTGCCCGGGCTCGCGATCAAAAGAAACGGAAGGCGAAAGAACTTCCTGTTTGGGACGAAAGCGAGGAAGAGGTTGGCACAACACGACACGTCAATGGATATGCGAAAGATCAATTCGTTGTGTCCGACGATGAGTTTGATACCAATGACGGCTTCGAGCCCCTTCGACCCCCAAAGGCGCGACAGCGGCCGGTGGCTCTTGGACCGCGCATCTCTCAGGATGAGCGGATGGCCGGTCTCGATGAGATTCACCAAGACATCGTTCACAACTTTGTCCAGGAAGCCAAGATGCTGGAAGAAAAGATCCGGAACAACCAGCAACTGCGGCGGCCCCTATTCTCAGAGACTATGTTCCGAGAGATGGCCATCAACTGGACCACGTCCTTGGACAAGATGAGCGAGATCCCGGACATTGACGAGGAGAAGCTGAGAAGGTTCGGCAAGAAGTTTCTGCCGCTGGTCAAGCGGTTCCAGAGTGAATACTCGGAGATGATGGGCCACCCGGGTAGAGAAGAGCCCATAACGATAAGCGATGACGACGACGAGGACGAGGATGGGTCGGAAGGCTTTGACGAGACTGAGGACGACGGCGAACCATCCAAATACTTTGGTGGGCAAGCTGATGATGCGGACGATGTGCGGGAATGGGATGCTCAGCTCAGCCACCTCCCGGAGCTGTCGCGCGGAAGCAGCAGCAGCGGTTCACGTCGCGGAGGGGCTGCTGGTGGGCGTGGTGGTCGAGCTCGAGGCGGCGGCAAGAGGAGCTATGGCCGAAAGGCGTCCGGGGGCACCTCGGGACGTGGTGGGGGACGGAAGAGTGCCGGCGGAGTGACCAAGAGGAAGGCCTCTGGCACAGGCTCCAAGCGAGCTGCTGGGAGCTCTTCAGGGGCCGCCAAGAGCTCAAACATTTCGAGCTTTATGCACAAAGGGCCGTCCAAGAAGAGCGGTACTGGAAACGTCGGTCTGATGCCGATCTGAACATTGTTTTTGGGCACAACTTGGCAGGGAAAAACAACACCTTGTCCTGGTTTTTTGAGGGGGTTTGGCGTCCGGGACAGCCGTGGGATCCCGTCAGTGGTCCTACATGCATGAGGCGTACCGGTTCTGAGCATTTACATAGCGAGCGGTGCTTGTCCCGGCGGTTCTTGGGCGAAAGCAAACATCATCTATAGGCATGGCCCTGTCTTATAACGTCAAAACTGCCTAGCGCATGGGTAGATATCAAGAACACGTCACATCAAAGACGCGAATAACTCGTGTGACGGACGTGACAACTTTGGAGAACCATTTGTAAATGGGTATAAAATAGAAATCGAGGGCATCCAGTAAAAGCCCCTTTTCTTATCCGGCCCGAATGTATGCAACTTAAGACTCCCAAAATGAGTGAAACACAACGACACAAAGTCAAGAATAGTGACCACCGCCTTCTGAAGTACACTACCGAGCCCTCGCCTTTTTGCGACCCTCCCTCTCCCTCTCGTAGGCGTTCGCCTCGCGGCCCTCCTCGTTCTGGATCTCGGCGACAAGGCGGTCCATCTTCTTCTTGTGGGCGTCGTCGCGGGCGACCTTGGTCTTGAGCTGTTCGCGGGCCATGAAGCGAGCGTCCTTGCGAATCTCGCGCATGGCGCTCTTGCGCTCCCGCTTGTGCTCGGCGCGGAGCTTGGCCATCTCGGCGCGCTCCCGGTCCGGGTCGTAGTGCTTCGTCGGGTCGAAGGTGTCCTCGAACCGGGGGATGCCCGACTTGATGGCCAGCGGGCGGTGGTGGTGCAGCTCGACGGTGCGGCGGGAGATGCGGGCCACGTGGAGTGCGTGGGTGAGCTGCTTCTGCGTGCGCTGGGCGCGCTCAACCAGGGCGGCTGGCAGCTGGGCGCGGACGGGCTTTGATGTGAGGTGCTTGAGGATCTGGACGGCGGGCTCAAAGGTCTCGTGGAAGGAGGAGGCCTTGGCCCATGTGGTCGAGGCGGCCTCCAGGAGGGAACAGGCCGTTCCGATGAGGGCGACGGCGAGCTCGGTCTCCTCGGTGGCTGAAAGGTCCTGGGCAGCACAGTCGGAGAAGCGGAGCTTCCTCAGCTGGGCCTTGGAGCCGTTTGAGATGCGGACGTTGCTCTCGTGCACCGGGAAGTTGCCCGGCCAGGTCGCCGGCGGCGCAGGGCTAAGGGCAGTGAGGGCCTGGAGGATGCTGTTCATGGCCTCGGGCACGTAGCGCTTGCTCAGTTGGCTCCAGGAGACGGCCAGCGTCGACAGGTAGATACCCCGAGCGTGGTCCTGCAGCGTCTTCTGCGGCTTGTTGCCCAGCTGCCTTGCGGCCGTCAGTAGGGCCGGGGTGACGACAGGGTGGAAGTGATCCGAGACGGAGAAGACGACGCCGATGGCGTGAAGGAGCAGCAGGTCACCGGCGTGCATGGCCAGAGTGCGCTCGTCAGCAATCTCTTGCAGCCGCGCCCTGCAGGCCTTTGCGATGATAATGGGCTGGGACTTGGCGAGCGAGTGGAGGTGGCGGATAATCTGTTCGAGGGCGGTGAAAAACTCGGCACGAGTCTTTGCATCGAGGCGTCCGGACGCGGCGTGGTCCTCGGCGATGAATTCGACCAGGGCCACGCTGAAGGCCTCCATCTTCTCCTTGTGCTTGCTGTCCAGCTTGGGGTGGTACAGAGCACGGATGCGCTGGATGATCTTGGGCAGCTGCTCGAGCGGATGGGCGTCCACGAGCTCGCGCAGCTCGTCCAGTGTTGTCGGGCAGGGGAACGAGTATGGAAGGTCGGAAGCGTCGATGGCCTCGGAACCGCTGGCGGCGGCGGCCGCTGGCCTCTTGGAGAAGACGGCGCTCTTGATCTCCTCCTCGTTGAGCAGGTCTTTCGTGAACTCGTCATCCTCGTAATCTTCCTCCGCCTCCTCGTCGCTGCCACCCTCTTCCGAGTCTTCGTCCTCGTCGTCGCTGCTCAGGGGCTCCATGTCGGATCCACTAGCGACCAGGTCGTCGTCAATCTCAAAATCATCCTCATCCTCAAAGCCCAGCTCGGTGGCCGTAGGTCTCCGCTTTGACTTTGACTTGCCCGCCTTGATACCCTGACCCAGGCCGAAATCTTCGGCTTCCTCCTCGAGAAACTGGAACGCCGGCTGGGGCTCCTCCTCCTGTTCGCTCTCCTCGCCGGAAGACTCGTCCGAGGAGACTGTCTCGCCGCGCATGCGCTTCTGGCGCTTCTCCTCAAGCTCACGTAGCTTCTTGGCGGCCTCTTCTGCTTGCTCCTCTTCCGTCTTTGTTCTGTCCGTGGGCTTGGATCGCTTGTCGAGAACCAGCTGCTTCAGACGCCTGTATGCGAGTTAGCCATGTCCGATGTATGGCCATCTCCGTCCTCGCCGGTCGATGCTTACCGATCAAAGTCCTTGTTGAAGGCCGACTGCTCGACACCAGCGACAAGCCTCACCGGCTTGGCAGCGTCCACGGCCGGCTTGCCCTTGTGTCCCGCCAGCAGCATCCGCAGGTCCGGCAACTCCTTGTCGAGCTCCATGCGCATCTCCTCGTCCTCGTCCTTGGCCACCTGTCGTTCGTATTTGCCCTGTTTGCTTTTGGCGATAATTTCCTCGTAAATCTCGTTCTTCGTCTTCTTCCGCTCTGGCTCGGGATCAGACTCGCCGTCCTCCTCGGCGGCCCTGAGGCGCTTCAGAATCTTCCTGCGTGCCTCGTTGTCGCTGTCGGAGCCGAGATCATCCTCGTTGAAGTCATCGCCGCCCTCCTCGAACGTCAGGGCCTGGCCCATATGGGTCAGAGGCTCGGTAAGCGCATCGGGCTCTTCCAGGTCGAACAGGTTACTCTTCTTGTGGCGCCTCTGCTTCTCGGCGGCGAAACGCTCCATGGCCCTGGCCTCTTCGGTCATGTCCTGGTCCAGCTCGCCGAAACGTCTATCAATGATACCGCCGACTTTGCTGCGGTTCTGGTAGTCGGCCAGGATAGTCTGGCGTCTTTGTTCCTCGGCGGCAGAGTTTGAAGCGGTTGGGCGACCGATGATTCCCTTGGCGGCGCTGCCGGTCTTCGGACGGTTTGTCGTCACCTCGAACTTTGGTGCTTTGGCATGATTGAGATCGAAGGGGTTGAACTGCTCTCGGATCTGCTTCAGAGCCTCGTGTCTCTGTGATATTGAGTGTCAGAAACCAGCAACTTTCCTTCCGCCGGCATGTAGATTCGCACCTTCAACCGCTTGTCGGATTGCTCTCCCCTGGCCTCGCGCTTCTGCTTCTTGCTCTTCTGCGGGCCGGTAATGCCCTGGTCCCGCAAAGACGCCTTGAGGCGCTTGAGATGGGAGCCGCCGCCAGCCATTTTCGATTCGATATGCGTAGATGTTCTGGAAGACCGGTACGGAGCGTTCAAGCCATTGTCGTCAATTCGTCTGGAAGGTCGTTCTCTCCGTCGCCTTCCTTAGCGCATCCATGGTCAAGCTTCTGCCCAAATTTTTTTGGAGGGACCTCCTTATCGATAAGCACCCACTTCTTGCGAAGCAGGCGGTAGAGGGCGGCAGTACACCAAGAGCTCCCGCGTTCCTGGTCCGAGACACTGCGACATGGAATAGATTCATCCTTGCGATTGCCATCCCTTCTGGATGGGTTCATCTGTTGTTGTCTCTTTTGCTTGAAATGGCATCATGACGCAAGCACTTTCCACGGCACTCGCCCATTTTGGGCGGTTCGTCCGCGATGAGCGCGTCGTCCTGATTACCATTGGCGTCGCCACCTTCAGCATGGTGTCGCTGATGACCCAGGCGCTGACATGGGTGCGCGACGACAACGAAGTGAGGCCGACGCCTCCAAAGACCCAGTACATCACCCAGGAGACGGAAGACTCGCTTCAGCTCGACACGCTCGACAAGCTGCTAGCGCATTCGAACTACTCGATACGCGACATCGCCACCAAGATACTTTGCGACCGTGCCGTGAATGATCCAGATACAGTCCAGTTCCTCCTCATCAACATCACCGAGCCGGAATATGACGTCCGCATGCAAAGCCTTCGTGCGTTGGCAACCCTGACAGGCCAAACACACGGTGAGTCGTTTCCAGGATGAATTGGCTCGTTGTCTCCTGAGCTAATTTTTGCTGAACAGATGGCCTATCGAAACTACACAACTGGAAGGCCTATGCGGCGTTGGTTCGATCCCTCGAATTAAGCCTAACCGACGTTGAACAGCCAAAGCTCGACGACCCCCATTGGGACGAATACTACCTGCGCGACATGGCCGAGCGGTTCTGCCTCATGTTCTTCTTGGAACTTATCAACAAGAATGGCGTCGAGATGCTTGTCAAGGCCAAGTTTGTGGAGAAGTGGCTAGCGAAACAGGATTGGGGTGCGAGCGATGCCGAGAGGCTCGTCAACTTCAAGCAGTACATGAAGTACAAGCGCAACCGCATCGTGGACATTGTGGCGGCGATACACCATACCGAGGAGGGCACTCGGCGGCTTGTTGAGTGCGGGCTGATGCCGCGAGAGAGTCTCCAGCAGTTCGAGACGGATTCGAGACAGGTGCCAACAGTCGCGGCTCTGCAGGAGATTCTAGGTGCAGCATCTGACCTGGAGCGTGATCCCAACGGGCAGGCACAGACGTTACGAAACCTGGCCAACTCGCTACGAACGGTGGAGCATTCTGACGAGGAGCAACGGCTGCGTCGTCAACACCGAGAGGCCATGGTTTTCAACGACGGAACACGCCCTATTGCAAGGGAGGACATTATTGAACGCAGCCACGACGGGGCGCGCTGAGCCTGCGCATAGCTAGCTGTTATGCGGGACGGCGGGATGCCAGGATGCCAAACGAGTCAGGACAGCCATCCACGACACGTACCATATTTGGGGGTGCCCAGTATGGCTGGCTGGGAAGCAAGCTATGCCTGGAAGAGGGCGTGTCTTGTGCCGGGACAGCCCGTTCCACACACGTGGCAGAGGGCAGTACATGCTTAAGTCTGGTTGGCGAGATGTCGGCAGCCAGAATATGGATCATGCAACGGCCCGTGGCATCTTGGACTACACGTCTGGTCGATTCACTTGCTCTGCTGTGGGCCCACATCGAACAGAGCGACAGACAAAGACGTCAGTCGGATACCAAGGACACTCAACGTCCCCTGACAGACTGCCGGGTCTCGGTATGAAATATGGCGGGTAGTCACGGGATTCGGCATGCTCGTCTGCAACGTTGACGGTAGAGGTGTCCCTCGTCATCGGCGGAGGGTGTGGATTGTGGGATGTGACCTCGGCTGCAGAGTTGCATCGTACCCAGACGGTGTTGCGGTACAGATCAGAGCTCATCTTAGCAAGATGAGAGTACGACATAAAGGGAGAGCTGGACAGGCACAGTATGGTACGATAGGTTGCGCAGATTCAAATCCAATTGCGCCAGAAACAGATCCCATCCAGCAAAGGCTCGAGGCCTGCGATTGTGATGATGGACAGAAGAGGCCCTGCCCAATGCATTGGCGCCGGAATGACAGGGGCCTCTGGGAGGGATAGGCCAGTCAGGGCCGAGATGTCACTTGCTGGACAGGGTCCACGGGAGCAAAACGAGGGCTAAGTTTGGCTACGGCCTTGTCAGCTGCAGCGGCAGATGCAGGCTGAGGGTCGTCAGCGAATGCAAGGACAGCGACATGCAGCCAGCTGGGGCAATGCAGGCTTGTTACTGAAAACGGAGGAAGTAAACAAACCACGAGCGAGCCGCCCGTCGGTCGTCTCTGTGGAGATGGAGGCATCGAAGGGGAGGTGGTCAGAGAGGGAGGAGGGAGACGAGAATTTAATCTCCATCTAGGAGAAGCCTCGCGATGCCATGAATCAGGATAGACCCACTGGACAGGTATTTATCTTTTACTTTTCCTTGCCAGCAGGGCTTGATGGACTGCTCCTTGGCTCGGACGGTTGCTCGATCGTGCAAATCTCCAGTGGGCAGTGGACGACCCCCCTCCCCTGTCAAGCCGGCCAGAGCCCGCACGTCCACCGCCTCTTTTCGTCACAGCCGCCAACGGTCCCCCCTGGCTTATTTGGACGATTGTGGGAAGGTTTCACGTCTGACAAGGCGCAGGAACGACGAGGGAGACGTGGAACGTGCAAAGGAGCGCGGGGTTGCATCTTTTTCTTCTTTATCCCTCCGGCTTCTCCCCTCCTCCCCGATCTCCCGTCCCGTCTCTCTTCTTCCTGTCATCCCATCGACGGACCACTGGCACCCAACACCTGGACGCGCCGCCACTACAACTCGACACCATCGACATACTTCCGGATCACAAGCCTGGCCTTTGCGCTACTTGCTGATATCCTGACGACAGGCGCCGGACAAGATCCAAGCATCATTGGGCATCGAGCCAAGCTCCAGGCCGGACCAGCACAACCTTGGGCAAGTCGACATCAGACGAACTGGGATCTTCCCGTGGTCTTGCCCTCCCGGCTTCCGACCTGCTAGGCTCTTAGGCAAGCTAAGGCAGAGGCCCGAGCAGTGCACCAGCAGCTATCCTAGCTAGGCTGGTGACGGAGACCTCTGACGACAGAGGACAACACAGTTTGGCTCAGTTCCTTCAAGATCGTCCTCCGCCATTGACGTTTTGTCTTGGAGCCTTTCTGTTTCTTCAGCAGCCTACACTCGGACGCCGTCGACAGCAGTGTGTACCTAGTGCAGGTGGGTGTGGTGCTGGTACTCTCGAGATACCTCCGCCCCAAGCCGCCCTCCAGCACTCCAACGCCCCTGTGGCCCGCTTTCAGTGGCCCGTGTGCCCCCTCCAACAACAGGGCCAAGCAAGTACCGGCAAGGTACCTTGTCTGGCACCGGGCACCAGCAAGCTTCGACTCCAAGTGGGTTTTGGCAGGCGCGTTTTCCCAAATTTGGGGGAGCGACCGCCTCAGCAACCAGACGATTAAATCATGTCTTCCACCCTCACAGAGACAACATCAACAAACCTCTCCCCCTCGCGACCACGCCCCCTTCGCTCCCTNCGCTCCCTCCGCAAAGCCTCGAGCATCCACAATATCTCGTCAAAGTACACAGCATCGTCACCGAGCCTGAATACGCTTTACAGCGCCCAAGCCCAATCACGTCTGGCGCCCCCAGCAACCTCGTCGGGCCTGGCACGCAAAGGGTCCCTCGCAACCCTCACCCTCTCCTCTCTCGCCTCCATTCCCGATGCTAGCGAGACATATCTCAACTCCGTGCTGAGCGACGACTCCGACAGGAAGATGACGCCCACCACCCCTGGCCGGGGCGGCGGCGGCGATGACTTTGTCGTTGGCGACATCGTCGATGTCCCCGGCGGCATGTACGGGACAGTCCGCTTCGTTGGCAACGTCGACGGAAAGAAGGGCACCTTTGCCGGTATTGAGCTGCACCGCGACTTTGCAGCACGGGGCAAAAACTCGGGTGACGTGGACGGGTACGTGACTGATCGCTTCCCTCTTCTCCTGTTGCGCTCGAGCTGACATGTGCTTGCCGCGCCTACAGAGTCTCTTACTTTTCCACAAATATTGCCGGTGCCGGAATCTTCGTTCCCACCTTCAAAGCGAGCCGCAAAGATGGCAGCGGCGGCCCCGGCTCGGCCGGCTCCATCCCCTTTACTCCCAGCAGCAGCACTCTGGGTGGTCTCCGGCGCATCCCCAGCATAAACCCGACCTCGCCCACACCCACCATGCCCAGGTTCAGCCAGTCCGTCGGTCCTGGCGCTCGCGCTCCCAGCCCCCAGATGAAGCTGCCCCGACCCTCGCTACCAAGGCCCGAGTCCCCCGTCCGAAGACTCATGACCCCTGGCCCGAGGCCCTCCATCTCCGCCACGCCTGCCTCCAAGGTGCCCGCAAGATATGGCAGCCCGACACCCCACCGATTTGCCCAGAGCGTTCGCGGCACTGCCGGCGATCCCAACAAGAGGGTGCCAAAGCTCGACAGGAAGCCTAGTGTCGGTCCTCGTAGCGCGTCCGCCCTTGGCCAGAATAGCCAGACCAGTGGCTTCACCGATGACGAGTCGACGCCCCAGGGTCTACCACGGGCTCAAACCAACGGCAGCGTCGGTTCTGTCACGTCCTTTTCGTCAAAGTTTAGGCCACCGTCACGCACCGCTTCCCGCGCCAACAACAGCCACAACGATGAGGAGGTTGAGCGGCTTCGGTCGCAACTCGAGAACCGCGAGAAGCAACTTAGGGAGCAGTCATCAGCCCTCATTGAGATGGAGAAGAGCCTCACGGAGCTGCAGGGTCTCATGGACAACGCAGACTTCAAGCCCCGTCGCGACAGCATGGACGACAAGGATGCGGCGCAGCTACGCGCCATTCTCCGGGAGAAGAACGAAAAGATCGCAATGCTCACCGCCGAGTTTGACGACCACCGGGCCGATTTCCGCAGCACCATCGACACCCTTGAGATGGCCAGTACCGAGACGGAGCGGGTATACGAGGAGCGCATTAAGGAGCTCCAACAGGAGATCCTCGACCACCAGTCCAGGACGGATGATGTCGATTCGGTTGCGCACCAGCTTAAGCAGCTCGAGATCCTCGTCCAGGAGTTGGAAGAAGGTCTCGAGGACGCCCGCAGAGGCGAGGCCGAGGCGCGTGGCGAGGTCGAGTTCCTGCGCGGGGAGGTCGAACGCACCAGATCCGAGCTCAAGCGTGAGCGCGACAAGTCATCCAAGGGGGGCTCTCCCAACGGATCCAACGGCGCCAACGGCGACATGGTGTCAGTCAAGGAGCTGGCATCCAAGGAGGACGAGATCAGGGGCCTCAAGGCTATCATCCACTCTCTTAGCAGGGACTCTATCCCCACGGGCGACGACGGTGCCAACGGAGGGTCAGTCGAAGCTGGCGCGTCTCGAGAGCGGATGGAGAGGGAGATGACGGACTTGCGGGCCATGCTTGACGACAAGAGCCACCACGAAGAAGAGCTCCAGCGCGAGATTGACACGCTCCGCCGGTCTTCGCTGCCCAATGGCAACGGCGGCATCCACCGGTCATCGTACCGCGACTCCAGGGACACGGTGATCCTGGCCGGCAAGCGCGACTCACGGTCCCCCGAGGCCGTCAAGAGGGTGCAGGCCCTGGCGTCCATGGCCGAGAGCGACACGTACTCGAGCGTGACAGACACGACGGAGCTTAGCACGCTCTGGTGTGAGATTTGCGAGACCAACGGTCACGATGTCCTCACCTGCACTCAAATGTTTGGCGACTTGGCCAACCGAAGCCACCACGCCAGCAACTCGAAATCGAGCAACGACTTGCGCATCTACCCGCGGGGCCACGAGCACGAGGGCGTCAAGCCGGCGCCCCTGTCGACCACCAAGGACAAGACGCCACTGGCGACGCCAACGGGCCCGGTCATGCCAAACCCGCTCGATTCGGGCCCTGTGGCCGGCAAGGCCAGCGGCGTGGTCGATGCCTCCAAGTGGTGCGCGCTCTGCGAGCGTGACGGTCACGACAGCGTCGACTGCCCATTTGAAGACGCCTTCTAGTCAGGGCGGCTTGCGGAGGTTCGCGCCGAAGCGGCGGCTTCTTTACTTTCCTTCATTCCGCATCACGGCATGGCCGACCCTTGATTTTTGCGAGCAGCGAGGCTAGTGATACCCTTCTCCTTTGAGCACGCACAAGGCACACACGAGGGCGCGATGGCATGTTTTCTTGACGGGAGCGGCAGCGAGTATGATACCACGACTGGGGGGGGGGGNGGGGGGGGGGGGGGAAGCAGGTTCAAGTTGAGGTTGCTTGGGTTGACGTTATTCACGGCCTCGGATTGCCTGCTGCGCACACACGCACGCACATGGACATACACAGCGATTGGGTGCAGCCGTACGATGCAGGATATTTGATAATGAATACAAGTGTTAATACAGAGTGCCGAGTGTGGTGGATGACGATGGCATGGCGCAGCGTGCTGTGTTGAAGGCAACAGGGATCATACAGCAGGGCCGTCCAAATATAGGTGCCCGCTCCACGCCCCAGAGTTCCCGAGAGGTACCTCCAGCTGAGCTCAGCAGCTTCGTCCGACCTAACGAAACCGGCAACTCTCGCAACCCTCTCGCGATCTTCCCCGTCGCCATCAACATTATCCTTTTGCTCCTCAACCCTTGACGACTCTAATTATATTGCATTTGCCCGCGCCTCCAGCTTCTCCCGCAACCCGATTGACCCGAGCGACACGACCCAATCCCGGCACACACGGTCGCTCCGACCCCCCGGCCGACATCGACAGCTTCACACACGCAATCCCCGAGCCTACGTGGCGACCTTGGCGCACCCGACCACGAACACAGACGACGGCGGCGATTGAACACCACCATCAGCGGCCGACGCCCCGCCTGTACATAACAACAATCCTCGAGCAGGAGGCGCACCACCACACAGCGGCGGCCCCAGAGCAGCAGCAGCCATGGCCCAGGTCCTCCTCGACGTCCTGTATTCCTTTGGCAACTGCCTCAACTGCTTCCCCGGCTCGCCCTCCCTCAAGATCAATGGTCGCAGCTTCAAGATCCTGCGCCTACTAGGCGAGGTATGCTCCCCATCACTCTGCCCCTCTTTGCATCTGACCGCTGACCTTTGTTCTCCAGGGCGGCTTCTCCTACGTCTACCTCGTCGAAGACACAGCCACACAGGCCCAATACGCGCTCAAAAAGATCCGCTGCCCCTTTGGCGCCGAGTCCGTCGCCCAGGCCATGAAGGAAGTCGAAGCATATCGCCTCTTTGCCCGCACACCCGGCATCATCCACGCCGTCGACCACGCCGTCTCCGCCGAGCGAGGCGGCGAGCCAGGCGCAAAGACGGTCTACGTCCTCCTACCATACTACCGTCGCGGCAACCTCCAGGACCTCATCAACGCAAATGCCGTCAACCACGCCACGTTCCCCGAGAAAAAGCTCATGGTCCTCTTCCTCGGCGTCTGTCGCGCCCTGCGCGAGATGCACCAGTACCGCGGCCCCGGTGCGTCCGCTGGCCCCATCGAGTCCATGGAAATGGGCCACGGCGACGAACACGACCAAGGCCGTCCCCATCTCACTTCCTCAACGGCCAACGCGGACGAGGAGCACGAGCCGGAGCAGCAGCGGCCTCTAATGGCCGGCACATCCACCGCCGCTGCAGGAAGCACCGCCAACAACGGCAGCGTGCACGGCTCCTACGCCCACCGTGACATCAAGCCCGGCAACATCATGATCTCCGACTCTGGCGCCGCCCCCATCCTCATGGACCTTGGCTCCATCGCAGAGTCCCCCCTCCCCATCACCTCGCACTCTCTCGCCATCCAGACCCAAGACACAGCTGCCGAGCACAGCACCATGCCCTACCGCGCTCCCGAGCTCTTCGACGTCCACAACGGCACCGTCATCGACACAAAAGTGGACATTTGGTCACTCGGCTGCACCCTCTACGCCTGCCTCGTCGGCAAGTCTCCCTTCGAGGCCCGCTCCGATGAGACCGGCGGCACACTCAGCCTCTGCGTTCTCGGCGGCGACTGGCGCTTCCCCGACGAGGGCGTCCAACGTACCAACACGGGCGGCATGAAGGGCAAGAACCGCGCCGCCGAAGGTGGCGAGGGTGCGTCGGCATCCAGTGCGACCCGCATCAGCGATCCCATCCGTGACGTTGTCAGACAGTGTCTGAAGGTCGAACCCGCAGAGAGGCCGGATATCGATGAGTTGATTGAGCTCGTCGAGCGTGTTATTGAGGAGCTACCTGAAGATGACGAGTAACGGCGTGACGGATGTGGGGGGTGGCCACGCCCTTTAGTGCTGACGATTCATGGCGATTTTATCTTCCTGTTCTCTTGGGACAGATGTACTACTAAATGGCGATATCGTGCGCAGACGCCGATGACTTATTCCCTGATCTTCTGCGAGTTGAGAGGAGACGACCTGGCTTGCTTATGTAGGGAGGATAAGGTAGATAGAAAACGAGACTGGTGGGAAAGGCCATCAACCGACATCATGATACCTCCTTAGCTGCGTCTAAGAAGACAGGAAAGAACTCAAGTTATTGATTTAGGGTCTGCTGTGTTTCGTACTCGTCATACAGGGGCCCATCCTCGATGCTAGGTAGTAACTTGATCGCCAGGACAGTCAAAGTGTAAACCCACCGCCGTCAACCCTCCTCACCTGCATCATTCCCTTCATCATCTCGTCAAACACATGTTTCGTCGCAAGCAATCACGACCCCGGGTTCGTCGCACTCGCACTCGGCTCCAGCCTAGAGCTCCAGGCGGTACGTCGCAACCTCGAAGGGGCGCAGCTCGATATCAAACTCGGATGAGTCCTGCACCTTGATCTCTTCCAGGTCATCCTCGAGCAGGTTGCACTTGAAAGCACGCTTGACGTCCCACGTGGTTTGCACGGTGCCGCGGCTGCGGCCGCCGAGGGAGTCGTACACGCGCAAGATGACGCTGCGGCCCTTGCGCTTGGGAAGGTTTCCGCTAATGTCTTGGTCACCGGTGCGAATAATTTCTTCGTCGTCTTCTCCCCGCTTGACGGTGTCCAGCACCAGGCTGGGGTCGCCGCTGAGCTTGATGGGGTTGGCCTCCTTGGCAAGTGTGGCCACATCGTTGTCCGAGGAAGCAAGGGTCAGGGGGTTGTTGAACGAGTACGCCGCGCGGACGGTAGAAGGTCCCAGAGAACCATTGTGGGGGAAGATGGCCCATCGGATGTTGTGCGTTCCCATATCGGCATGCTCATCCGGGGCCTTGGGGGAGCGGAGGAGAGAGAGGCGCATGACGTTGCCGCACGTGGCGAACCCGTACTTGCTGTCGTTCAGAATAGAGACACCGTAGTTATACTCCGAAAGATCGGCAAACCTGTGGCAGCAGACCTCGAACTTGGCCATGTCCCAGCTTCATATAAGAGTCAGCAGACATTCAACGGATGGGAGGAACAGAGCTTCCGGTCGACATACCTGGTGTTGTAGTGAGTAGGTCGCTTGACCAGGCCAAAGGCAGACTCGTACGATGCTTCCGTGTTGCGAACGTCGACGGGGAACTCGACCTTGAGGAACTTCATTGTCTCGTGCCAGTCCACCTCGGCGTGACACTCGATCCAGGACGGGACGCCCTTGAGGGCCGCCGAGAGGGAGATTGTCGACTTGATGGAGCTCTCGTTGCTGACCTTGATCTCGGTGGTGATGCTGACGCGATGAGGGGAGGCTTCCGAGATGTACGACTTGCCAGGCGTAAGCTCTTTGCGCGAGTCGAGATGGTAGACCTCGACGTCCCAGGCTTGCCAGTACAGGGGCTTGTCGTCGAAAATGGTAAACTGGTTCGCCCTGCCGCCCTTCTCGACAATCTCGCGTTGGGCGACACGGTCAAAAATGGAGGTGATGACGCCGTCCTCGACCTTGATCTGGAGCTGATCGTTCTGGACGACGAAAGCCCCCTCACTGACCTCGTCGACCGTGACGGCGCGCTGGGGACCGGACTTGAAGGGGCGAATGGCCAGAAGATGACCATCGCCACAGGCGACGCCGACCTCGGTCTCGGAGATAGCCACGAGCTCCTTGCGGTGCCAGGGCAGCGTGTTGACAGCGAGGGACTGGTCGATGCAGGCCTTTGCGTCAGAGATGCCAAGGGCCTTGCGGAGGTCTTTGAGAATCTTCTTGCCCTTCTCGAAGACCATGGCGTACATCTTGTCCGAATCGTCATAGCACATTTCGATGGAGCTGCCAGGGAGGCAGTCATGGAATTGGCAGAGGAGGACGGCCTCCCACATTTCATCGATGTCAGCCTTGGGATACTTGTACGAGTCGTCCTTGAGGGTGGCGACGGTGGCAAGCCACTCAATGTCGCGCAGCAGGTTCTCCGACTTGCGGTTGTTGAGCTTGTTGTTGGCCTGGGTGGTATATGTGCCGCGATGGAGCTCAAAGTAGAGCTCGCCGTACCAGGTGGCGAACTTGTCCGCCTTTGGCTCCAGCTTCTCAAAGAAGTCGTCGACGCTGTTGCCCATGTGCACTCTAGGCAGCATGCCGACCTGGTCGGTCAGACCGCGGCAGCGACGCAGCTTCTCGAGGTGCTCCCAAGTGGGACCGCCACCGCCGTCACCCTTGCCGAAGACGAGGAGGGAGGTGTGATCGTGGTCCATGGACTTGTGCTGGGACATGCTGCGCTTGACGTCGCCAAAGTGGGCGTTAGCCGTGTAGGTCTCGGCGGGGGGCATATGGCAGAGGACCTGGGTGCCGTCGAGGGAGACCCAGTTAAAGGTGGTGTGGGGGAACTTGTTGATGTTGTTCCAGCTCAGCTTTTGGGTGAGGAAACGGCTCATTCCGGCGAGGCGGCAGAGCTGGGGGAGCTGTGCTGAGTAGCCAAAGGTATCGGGCAGCCAGAAAGTCTGGCAGCGGTCGCCAAAGTTGTTCTCAAAGAAGCGCTGGCCGTAGACAAACTGTCGGACGAGCGACTCTCCGCTGGGCATGTTTGTGTCGTGCTCGACCCAGCTGCCACCGACCGGCTGGAACTGGCCGTCCTTGACCTTGCCCTTGACACGGTCCCAGACGGATGGGTACAGGGTCTTGAGCCACTTGTACTGCTGGGCCTGGGAGCAGGCGAAGCGAAGCTCGGGGTAGCGCTCCATCAGGTCGCACTGGTTGGACCAGGACCTGGCCACCTTGCGCTTGGTCTCGTCCCAGGGCCACAGCCAGCAGCTGTCGATGTGGCAGTGGCCGATGCCGTAAACCTGGATGTCCTTGTCGCCGTCATAGACCTTGTGGGAGTCGACGTTGGCGCCGAGGTATTCTGCGGTAAGCTCGCGGCACTTTTTGATGGAGTCCTTGTTGCCGAGTTCAAAGGTGTCCATGACCTGGTTGGCGATCTTGAGGGCCTTGTGCTGCTCCCAGCTCTCCTGGGGGAACTCGCGGGCGGCATCGCCGATGATCCACATGTCGATGTAGAGGGCGCGGGCGTCAGGGTTGACGGCGACAATGTCGGCCTTGCTCAGGGTGAAGCGCTTGTTGGGGTCCGGGGGCTGGATCGAATCGCCGCCGGGGGCGTTGCCAAACATGCCGTTGCAGGCCATCTCGATGTAGATGGTGTGCTGCTTGCCATCCCTGAATGACTTGGGCAAAATCCATTCAATGCGCTCGCCGCCGCCGGTGAGTCCCTGCAGTGGGTGGCCTTGTTCGTTCCAGATAAGGCCCTCGTTGTTGGCATCCCAGTGGAGCTCGAGAAGCTCCTTATCGAGGAGTTCCTCGGGGACGGTGATGTCAACCTTGAACCAGTGGGTAGACCAGGAGGGGCCGAAGGACTGGCCGACATGAGCCTTGACGAATTCGCCCTTCATAGCACGGTCGAAAGAGGGCCTGTCGGCAATGTCCTTGACATCGAAGACGTGGAGCTGTACGGCTGGCTCGCCCGAAGCCACGCCCTCGTTCATCATGCTGCAGAGGTGTTAGAGTCAGACAGATGACAAATAGTTGGGGAGGGAGGTTACGTACGCGAGGAGGTTCTGCTTCTCATACTGGCCTCCACTGTAGAAGTTCTTAATTCTGTCCTTGTAGATGTTGGAGATCCACTGGCCGACAGGACGTGCGGCGAGGGTGGGATAAGAGCCCTTGCTCTTGAGCTCGCGACCGCCACCCATGACGAGAGTGCTGATGGATTCGAGGAGACCGCCGGCTGGGGGAGCCGAGTGGTTGTGAATGTGCCGATGTCGGTGGAGAGCCTCGACAGCAGCTCTGACGATTGGAAGCTGTTTGGAGGGAGCGGCTGGGGTGGTCGCCTCGGCCTGGGCAGCGAGGGTTTCTTGTTGGGAACTGTAGAGGCGATTGTCAGTATTGTCTGAATCGCTCAAAGATGGATTGATGGATCAATTGATGAAGCGCGGACGAGAAGTGATGGTGTGGTCAATGAGATGATGTCAAGATCCATCGGTTCGCGTTCCCCCCCTCCTCCGCAGTTGCTCCTTAGGCACGAGACCAGAAGGGGAATGGACGAAGGCGGGGTGGCTTGACTTGGAGGGGGCCATGCGTGCGCCCCCTCCAAACCATGTTGCCGATGGGCTGTAGTGGCAGTACATGCGCACCGAACCCTTGCAAGACAGGGTCTTTTGTGCGGTCAGGTGTGTCTCTGGCGCGTCTCGATCCCGGTTTCCGTTGTCGTTGGAGACTCCGAGGCCGTGCACACTAGTCGTTCGTTCGGTGTGCGGGGAACCGCTGGTGAGTGGGGAGCCGCGGGAATTGGGCAGATGCCGGCGAGAGGAGATGCTGATGATCATCATTCGATTCTCCGTCGTGTCTCGGCCCATGGGACCACAACAACAACCCCTCTTGACCGCCCATTGTGCCAAGAACGAAAGGGGATATGGACAGGACGACGCTGACTTCATTTCAATCACCCACCTCATCTTGGAGCGCCCGGTAATTCCAACGTGTCGGTACAGTACAACTGGGCGACTAGGTCTGTGGACCTTGTGTCGAGCGCCACTAGGCCGGTGCTGACTTTGAGGGACGGAGGCGTTGGGGGAGGGCTGCGGACGGTGATACACACGGGCGTCTGGCGGTATTGGGGCGTCTAGGGAATGAGAACCCAAAAAATACAACAGGTTGCCACGTCCTCAAAGATGGGAAGAGTGGGATTTGGAATGTATAGCGAGGGAGACCAAAACTGAGATGCCAGAGGATCGTGGCGTGGTGAAGATGATGACGAGAGGAGAGATTGAGGTGGACAGAGGTTCCATTCCACTCGAGCGGCAGACATGGCCATGCTCCGTGGCTGCTCCTTCTCCTGACGATGCGGATGCCCCATGGCCAAGTCTGTGATGAGGAAGGAGCTTATCGCATCATGATGGCCGCGCCCGGTATGCGGCTGGGGCAGAGGTGGGATTGCCAAGTGCAACATCACCTGGGGCGAGGAGTTGACATTGGAAGGTGTTGAGGAGTTGTGTGCTGGGAGCTGGCCGAGGAAGCAGCAACGGGGTCTAGCATGGAGATTTCTGTAGAGGTACCTACCTGTAGGCAATCGCTATATCACGTCATACAGTAGCAGCACCTTCCCACCTTATTCAACTTGCCTCTAAGTTTGTCCCTCCCTCTCTAAGGTAGGTATTATTCCCGAATGACCGGTATCTGGTGCTTGCTCCAGTGTCGTCGATCTGCTTGGCTATGCCAGGTGAGGCACATCGACCTAAAGACAGGCACGCAGCTCCCATCACAGTATAAGAAAAGGGGCACATATACATCAGTCCATCGAGACATTATAAACACCACAGATCAGCTCGTCAAGGTATATCAATGTATTGGAAATGGTATCAAAGTGTGTAGATCGTGTCATTGCCCCAGGCATGCGTGTATGGCCGAATTGCCCCCCGAGTGAGATGTGATGTGATGGATGGTATCCCCGCCATGCCCGGCGCCGACGCCAAACATCGCCATGATGAAACAGGAAGCAGATGAAGAAATGCAAATGTGGCAGAACAAAAAATCACCCGCGCCACGTCGTCACGCCATGCCTGTGTATGTGCCTCCATTTCCTCATGAAGACTGACTCCGGTTGTTGATGCGGCTCCCCGTCCCCGTGGCGGTGCCCTGTTGCGCCCGATCCGACCCGTGCGCCTGTACCTTGCCCTCCTTGGCATCGGCGGCTTCTTGTTGCTCTTTCACTTCGTCGTCGTCGTCAAGGACGTCCTCTTCATAGTCTTCACCCTCGTAGTCGTCATCATCTTCCTCTCCGTCGGCGGGCTCGTCCGCGCCGTCGCCGCCCATACCCGCGCGCGGGTCCCAGCGCTGCTGGTAAGGGGCATCATCCATGTCTTCATCGACGTCGCTGTCGCTGTCGCTGTCACTTTCGTCAAAGGACAGGATACCGAGCATGGGCACTTCGATCTTCCGGTACTGGCTCTTGATGAGCTGGTCGGCCGTCTCGAAGAGCTTGGCGTCCTTGTCGGGCGGCGGCGGCTCGCTGTCCATGGAGAAGTTGGCCTCGGACCCGTCTAAGAGTTCGTCGAGACTCGGCAGATAGGGCGACGCTGTGTCCTTGGGTACCTTCATGACCCAGCGGCGGACCGACTCGCCCTTTGTGACGCGGGACCGGGCCGCGTTCTGCTTGCGCAGGCCGGAACGGAAGGCGCGCTTCTGCTTCTTGCGGCGGCGCTGAATCCGGTCCCGGATGTACCAAGCCACGACGAGCATGGCCGCCTGCATCGTGTCCTGGCACTTTTGTCGGTGCATGTTAGCCCATGCCTGGCATCGCTGCTGCTGGGCGTTGGAGATGGCCTGGCACCGCTGCTGGTAGTAGGCTGCGATGCGGGATACCATGGACACGTATCGGGGATCGAGTGACTGAGTGGACGAAGCGCCGCCGGCTGCCGCCACCGCTGCTGCTGCGGCCGATGCCGATGCCGCACCGGCGCTGGGTCCCCCCTTGGAGCCTTCTTCCTTCATGCCGGAAAGCAAGGTCTGCGTCGGCGGCGGCACCGCCTGGCCCAGCGAGGGCATCGACGTCGGGTGGGGCTGCAACGGAGGAATGATGGGCGGCAGGACGTTACTGTTGCTCAGCGGCGCGAACGGGACATCCGACGACGGGGCCTTGCGCTTGAGGGTGTTTAGGGAGTGCAGGGAGCCGAGATGGGACGACGGCGGCAGGGCGGGCTTTCGGAAGTTCTGTTGTTCGGGAGGAGGTGTGACGAGGGGATGAAAAGCATGCGGCATGCTCGTCGCCATGGCGCGACTGGTGAGGAGGATGGTATAAGCGTCCGTCTCCTCGAAGTGTATTTGGGATAGCGTCCCAAAACCACGCAGATTCTAGGTGTGAAGATGAAAGGGGTGTGTGAGTAGGTATGTCTGTCGATGGCACCGCAGGCGTTTGTGTAAGCGGAAGTACTCTTGTATGATGGGTATTTCGTTTGGGATATTCTTCAGGGGTCTCTCCAGCTGTGTAAGTATCGATGGACGTCGCTAGTCGAGTGAGAGATTTCGAGTGTCACCGCAGGTGCTGAGCGAGGTGACAGTGAAAAAGGAAGTACTGTACTGGGGTTTGGTGTTGGTGGTGATGATGGTGTAGTAGGAGGCGAGGTGGGTGAAGTGAGTAACAGAGACAGGTCGGACGGGGGCATCCACCCTCAGGAGGCACAGAGTGTTTTGTACAACGTGGGAGCGGGGCAGGCAGGCTGGGATGGAATGGGTGCCGCAGATGGCAACGGACGATTTGAAATGCAAACGGGATTGTGATGGCGACAGCGAGGACGACATCCGTACGGTTCCCACAAGCCCTCGGGCCAAGCGTCTGGCGATAAGGCCGACAAGCGAGGAGGGAATGGTCTGAGGCGAGGTCAGAATCGGCCGATGCCGACCTGGGCCGTGTGCCACAGTGGCCTTCCAGCCCTCCATCTGCCCAGGCTTGCCAGGGTCAGGGGGTGGGCATCCCTCCCCTCACCCACCCTCCACCACGCTCGCCTTGGCTGGGCCGGGCCCAGGCGGGTCTTGCATTTTGTGCCTGTCGGTCATTGCTGGAGAGCTCAAGCATCTGCTTATTGTTCCCGTTGCTTCCGCCTGATGAACGCAGCTGGGAGAGCCCAACAGTGCGAGTCGGTGAGGTCCAAAGGTGCATTGTGATGTTGAGTCGTGCTTGGCCAGCGGCAGCAGTAAGCAGAGTACCGGCCTGCCGGGCTTGAGATCGCTATCTCCGAGCACATGGACTGTCATGGCCAACGGTCATCCTCTCTGTCATCGTGGTGTCCGTCTGTCCTCCACGGACTCCGCTGCGAGCCGGCCCAGATCTGTGTTTGTCAGGCGGGTTCAGCCAGTCTTCCCGATCGGGGCGTCGGTCTTGCCATGCTCCCCCATCATCTCATCCGTCATTCCCATCACTCGCATGTCATTGTCATCCCTTTTCTGCCAGCGGATCCCCGTCCATCTGCTGACAATTGTCGGCGGATCACTCGATCGGTCCCGGCATTTTCTCTGCGGAGAGGGCACGAACCGTCTTGTTCCGTTTGTCGGTACCGGCGTCGTACGTACTCGTCTGTCTTCATCAGCGGACGACCCTGCTGACAACCACATGGATGGCATGGCATGGTGCACGGCCTGCCGGTCCAGCCTTGTTTCCTCAACGCGGTAGTCTTGTGTTCCTGCTCCGACCCGGGGCGGCATGATTCGGGCTGAACAGGAATAGATATCGTCATGATGTCTCGTCGTCCCATTCATCAGCAGCTTTGCTTCTCCGCGCCGACCTGCGTGTGTCTGAGCTGGTGTCCATGACATGGCCCGTCGACAATGCAATGCGCATAGCGACCATGGTGTGCCTTTGTCGGACCATGCCCCAGCTCCAAGACCCTGATTTTTCGTCCCTGTCGTGTTTTCAGTGGCCCGGTGGGTTCCCGTCCCCGGCATGGAAGATTGGGTGCGGAGCGGAATTGCGGTACCGCCGAGAAGCAAAGGCAGGTTCTTCAAGTTCGATGTAGAGGCTGAGAGGCAAGAGGCCAGCCAGGGGTATTTCGAAGGGACGGTCACGGTGGGACGGACGGGTGGTTTCCATTCAAGTTCTTTCCAAGTTGAAGGTGTGGAAACCCACACTGTGCTTCTGGCACCTACCGGGGACAGCCGGGAGGTCCACAGGTCGTCCACAACTGCCTGTGGTCTCATTTTAGGCATCCGTCATACAGTGCGATATATTTGCCCCTCTAACGACCCCTGTCCAGAGCCCATTCTGCCCGAAAACCCAGGCCACACTCCCGCTCTCAACCTGAAATCCTCTCCCGGCAAACATCTGATGATCGACATGTGCACCCCAGGGTCTCCTCTCGTCGCCCTGAATCCCACGCCTCGGACACCCAACTCCCGAAACGCCCCCGCAGGATCAGACCCGTGGCGCCCCGGCCCCGGCCGCTCCAGCTCCAGCTCCAGCTCAGCCTCGCACTCGCTCACCATCGCGACAAACCTCACCTCGCCTTGTATCATCTATAACCTACCCAACCCAACCCCCCCTTCTATTTCGGGCTCTCCATGCCCAGGTGCCGTCCATGTGGGCCAGACCCTTTCTCGTCTCGCTGGACGCCACGCCCCCGTTGCTGCTGAAACCTCGTGCGCGTCTCCTCGCCGCTGGCACTGCCTCCATCAACTATGGACGACATCGGGGCAGGCGACAACTACACGCACTGCCAGACTCGGCTGCCAGCACAGGCACAACCCCCCGAAAGCGAGTGCGGAAAACCAAGACAACGGTGAGGCTGGAAGATCTGCCACAGGGCCTCCTGGCACATGTTGAGCCACCCTCTCAGACTCGGACGGACACGGACGCTCAGGATGTTGCCGCAAAAGTGGAAGATCCTGCCGACGGCGACGAGGGTCCTTCGTATCCTACAGTCGTCTCGCAGGCTCGCAGGAACATGACCAAGTTCAACAACTGCGTTCTGCTCACCCGGGTTGGCGGTTTCTACGAGCTCTATTTTGAGCACGCCGAGGAGTATGGACCTCTGCTCAACCTAAAGGTCGCCCAGAAAAAGACCAGCGCCGGCTCTGTCCCCATGGTAACTACTCAATCCTCCGTGCTCTCTCTCTCTCCGTGTGCCGCGTAGTCGTCTTCGTCGTCGTCGTTGCCAGCGTCCGTGTCTGATATCGTGTCGTAGGCAGGTTTCCCTTTCTTTCAGTTGGACCGTTTCCTCAAGATTCTTGTCCAGGACCTGAACCGCTATGTGGCTGTCGCCGAGGAGTTTCCCAACAGCGCCCTTGACAAGGTCAAGTCTGGCGGCCTACTTCACGACCGCCGGGTTGCCCGCATCATCACCCCCGGCACACTGATCGATGAAAACTTCATGGACCCGTATGCGAACAACTATGTGCTCGCTATTCATGCTGCAACCGAGACGGCCGCTCTTACACCTCCTGATATGGACACTGGCGATGCAGGCGTGCCGTTGGCCACTGCCGGGATGCCCCTGGGCCTGGCTTGGCTAGACCTGTCCACAGGCCAGTTTTTCACCCAGGCTACCACCATGGCTGCCCTATCCTCCGTGCTATCACGTATCGCCCCCAGAGAAGTTGTCCTCGACCAGCAGCTTGAGTCCAAGAAGGATCATGACCTCTTTGCTATCCTCACCGAAGATCGGCACCTTGTGACCTTCAGCCGCCTGCCTGACACGGCAAGCCTCGACGACTGGGCTCCTATGCTCGAGTCTTACATACCGCCCGAGACTGTCAGCTCTTTCACTGAATGCGAGGTCGTGGCCGGGAGTCTGCTCCTTCGCTACGTCGAAGAACGACTTTTGGGCCTGAAAATGAAACTACAGCCGCCTCTGCGTCGCGAAAACATGGACATTATGCACATCGACAAGAACAGCATGCGCGCCTTGGAGATCAAGCAGACCATTCGCGATGCCAACTACCGTGGCAGCCTGTTCCATGCCATCAGGCGAACTGTCACCAAGAGCGGCGCCAGGCTGCTCAACGAGTGGCTGAGCGCGCCGTCGACTTCACTTGATGTCATCACGGACAGGCAGGACCTGGTGGCTAGGTTCATCGACGACGCGGACCTGCGGGACGGCATCATCCTTCTGCTGCGCAGAAGCCATGACTCTCAACGGCTTGTGCAAAAGTTTGCACTAGGACGAGGCGACCCTGACGACCTGCTCGCCCTGGCGAGTACCGTGTATGCCACGGAAAGCATTGCGTCTCTACTGCTCCAGGCCGCAGCAGCCAAAGACAACGGCGCATGTCTGGCAGCAATGGCCGGCCGCCTCCACCTTGAGGAGACGCTCAAGCTGGCCAGCAAGATCAGAGATGCCATTGACGAAGATGGCATCGTCCATCAGCACGAACTCGACGAAGGTGAAGCCGGGGAGATTATGGCGCTTGCCCAGGACATCATTAACGCCGAGGGGTCCCAGGAAGATGCAGTTGCTCTGCCCAAGGGGGCTGTCAAGAAGGCAAACAAGCGGCCCACCTCTGTACGGGAGTACTACGCCGACGACAACGAGGCCTGGATCATGCGGCCGAATGCGAGCCCGGCCCTGACGCGTCTTCACGAGCATCTGACTTCCCTCCACGTCGCTAGGGAGTCACTCGTCGAGACCCTGCGCGAGACTCATGGCACCCCGTCTCTCACCCTTCGCTGGACGCCTGGGCTTGGCCATATTGCTCACGTCAAGGGCAAGGACGCCAGGGTCATCGGCGACGCAGCCGTCGGCCGGCCTATGAGTGCCTCTCGTTCCACGCGATCTATCCATCTCCCCGAGTGGACTGCCCTCGGCCAGCGCCTTGACACAGCCCGCCTCTCCATCCGCGCGGAAGAGCAGCGTGTCTTCGCCTCGCTGCGGGAGCGCGTCGTCGTCAATCTGGTCAAGCTCCGCCGTAATGCCGCGGTTCTTGACGAGCTGGACATCGCCACGTCCTTTGCCAAGCTCGCTCTTGAGCAGGGCCTTGTTCGGCCCGTCGTCAACAATTCGACGGCCACCACCATCATCGGGGGCCGCCATCCAACCGTCGAGGGCGGTTTGCGCGAGCAGGGCCGCACCTTTGCCAAGAACGACTGCCTGGTTGGCGGCGGCGGTACCAAACTCTGGCTCATCACAGGCCCCAACATGGCTGGCAAGAGCACATTCCTGCGTCAGAACGCTCTCATCACCATTCTTGCCCAGCTCGGCTGCTACGTCCCCGCCGACTACGCGGAGCTGGGCATCGTCGACGCCATTTTCAGTCGTGTCGGGTCGGCAGACAACCTATACCGCGACCAGAGCACCTTCATGGTCGAGATGCTCGAGACAGCACAGATCCTGCGGGCCGCAACCCCTCGGTCTTTTGTCATCATGGACGAGATCGGCCGCGGTACCACCCCGGAAGACGGGACAGCCGTGGCCTACGCGAGCCTGCACCACCTGGTCACGGTAAACCAGTGTCGGGCGTTGTTCGCGACGCACTTCCACGCCGTCGCAGACCTCGCGGCCAAAGCAGGACTCTGCGGACAAGACGGCAGCACCGGAGCCGTGGACATGCACTGCACAGATGTGGAAGAAGATGGTCATGGAGGATTCGTCTATGTTCACAAACTACGCAAGGGTATCAACAGGCAGAGCCACGCTCTCAAGGTCGCCCGGCTGGCTGGCCTTCCCCTCCAAGCCATCCGCATGGCGAAACAGGTGCTAGATGAGCACGAGCAGACCGAAACGACGGATCATGTACAACAGCAGCATCACACAGGGGCTAGCAGTGGATAGTCATTCATGGGCGGCAGCAGAGAGCCATTGTAGTATTTGTATACCCTATTGTGCAACAGTTAGCCTCGATACCCCAAACTCGTTTTTGGTTGGAGAAAGAAAAAGCTGAAAAGTTGCGTCCCTCATACGGAAAATGTATAGTCTCATCCATGAAAATTCAGGGTTAAAAAGCTCTTGAATACGTTTTGATAATCATCGGGAATGTGCAGCAACGACAAACAGAAAGACGGAAAGAAAAGTAAGAGTGACGAACCTTTAGGAAGAGGGTGGAGAATGCGCGAAGGCATTTCACACATCACCTAGCAGTCGGTGTTGACGTTTTGCCAGCTTCAGTTGATTCATTGATGCAGCCTCAGCGGGCATGCAAAACTCGTGTCGTGTCTATGATGAACGTGTCTTCGTAAACCAGACAGAACCCAATGTACGAACCGAACCGTCGTAGACATCATGTTATCGTATTTAGTCGCTAAGGAAAGTGTTAGTGGGAGCACAGATGCAGGAGATAGGGGCAACACGTACAAGAGACCACCGAAGCCACCATCGTCCTCAGACTCCTCAGCCTCGGACTCCTCCTTCTTGGTCTCCTCGGCCTTGGTGTCGGCGCCGCCGGCACCGGCAGTGGGAGCAGCAGCGGCGTACGCGTCGGGGTTGGCGATGCGGTCCTTGAGCTGCTCAATCTCGGGCCAGGAGAAGTCGGTCTCGATGGCGACGGCCAGAACCTGCTTGTAGCTGTTGACAAGCGAGTGAATGACCGAGGGGAGAGTGGGGTAGTTGGTGGCCAGGGAGATGGCGGCAATGGCGGTTATGGCACCGGTGAAGGTCTTGAGGAGCTGCTCCTCGCCAATGTCGAGGACGGAGGGCTCGAAGACCTGACCATCGTCGTAGACCTGGGCGACTCCCATACCGTAGGTGAAGGGAGAGATGTTGAGCAGGTTGAGGAGGGTGGCCTCGGAGGGGCCGACCTTGTTACCGGCCTCAATGAGCTTCAGGTCAGTGGTGATCTCAATGGTACCACGGGCAATCTTGGTGGGGACACCGAGAGCCTGGAAGAACGAGGTCTTGCCGGGCTCCATGCCGGTGTTGCCAGCGGGAATCCAGACATCGGCAGGGGCGACGGCACCGGCACGGGCAGGGGCAGCGACCTTGTTGTCGGTGATCTTGTTACGGACGGTCTTCAGGTCCGAGTTGGTGAAGACGAAGCCGATGTTTCCCTTGACGAAGGGCAGAAGGCGCTCGTACTCGGGGTGCTCGGGCAGGAAGGTCTTGAGGGCACGACGGATCTGGACATGGATGTTAGGGCGTGCGCCTCGTCGCGTCTGGCCTGCGGCGACATACCATGGTGTTCTTGCCCATGAGGACGACGGCATCCTCGCGGAGAGCCTGACGAATCTGGTGGGTCTGCTGAGAAGACTGCGCGCGTTGTGTCAGCTACCTTGATCGGCGGAGGTCCACGGCTGCAAAATCAAAGCTTGAAGCTCCCGTGTCTGCTCCTCGGCACGACCCCGACAAACCCCCAAGCTCGACTTTGCGGCGGCATCGATTCGGAATGCTCAATACATACCACACTGTAAGGTGGTTAGCGACTGTAGCAGGAGACGGGGGTGTGCGCGTTTGGGAAATACTCACTTGTCGACGGTGACGATGAAGACGGCACGGTACTCCTCGAGCAAGCCCTTGAGCTTGTCGAAGTAGCCGGCCTTGTTAGCAGATTTGCCCCCCATATCTTCTTTCTGGCGAAGGCAGGATGTTTAAGGGCAAAGGGTATTGGTATGAGAATTTGGGGTATCGAGATGGGTTGGAGAGGAGGGAAGTTCTAACTCGGGACGCGGCTAGAGAGATTTACTCGGGTTTTGCGAAAATCTGTGTGCTGGGCAAGCGGCCTCTTAGGGTTAAAATGCACTAGTCCGTGTTGGGAATAGCTCCGCGGAATCTTGGCGTCGGTCGGTACGTACCTTTTTTTCTCAGTGGTGGGGCATCCCGACGACTTTGGAGGAGCTTCACTCAGTGACTCGAGCTTTTTCTGGTATCTCGAAAGGAATACTTACAAACGAAGCATCGGCCATTGGATCGACTTTTCGGGCTCATTGCTACCAGCTGTCAACATGAAACTCCCCTTCAACATTGTGCGGCCCTGCGGCGAGATCCTGTTTGGCGCAAAGGGAGGAAAGATTCATTCGTTCGCCCTAGTAGACAACACTCACCTGTCGACCTGGAAACACCCGGATGTCGACAAAGTAGCGGAAGCCAAGGCGACAAACACCAAGGCCGAGACTGATGCCGCTGCTGCTGTCGAAGACAAGGTCGAGGATGAGCCAGCAGAAGATGGCCGCCCCACAAAGAGGCAGAGGCTCTCGGGCGAGGAAGAGACAAAGCCATCTGGCGATGACAGCGCAATGGATGTGGACGAGCCTGCAGAGACGGAAGACAAGTCCAAGGGCGATAACAGTGGTGGACAGAAGAAAAAGGACCGACAGGCGTTTGCAAGGGGGCGCATGTCTGTTCGGGTGCCTGACCAGCCCTTCATCACTCACCTCCTGGCGACGAGCACCGGTAGCCACGTTGTCGCCATCTCTGGCCACGACAAGACCATCTGGGTGTTTGAGCATGATGGCAAGGGCTTTCTAAAGGTCCTAAGTCAGAGGTTGGTTGGCATTGTGCCGCGTAGGAAAGTCGGGATATGCTGACATTGCCCCAGGACTATGCCCAAGCGCCCCTGTGCCTTCGTCATCACGCCAAACGACAAGACCATCCTGAGCGCCGACAAGTTTGGCGATGTCTACAGCCTCCCTCTGATTCCCTCCCCTCAGGTCGAGCAGCCCGTCTCAGAGCGGTCAACGCCCGCACCGACCTCGCAAAAGTCCTGGAAGCCCGAGGCTACCAACCTCACCGTCCACTCTGGACGCAACCTGGAATCTCTTCGCCAGCAACGCCTCCAGGCCGAGAAGCGGGAGAAGGAAGGCAAGCCTCAGGACCAGGCCGAGAAGCCCACGTTTGAGCACACCCACATCATTGGTCATGTCTCACTCCTGACGGACCTTATCCTCGCCGAGAAGGACGGCAGGAGGTACATTCTCACTGCCGACAGGGATGAGCACATCCGCGTGTCGAGATTCATCCCGCAGGCGCACGTCATCGAGGCCTTTTGCATGGGCCACAGGAACTTTGTCAACACCATGGCCGTCGCCGCTGCCAGGCCGGAGATTCTCATCTCGGGCGGCGGCGATGACAAATTGTACACCTGGGACTGGCTTGAGAGCAAGCTCCTCGGCAAATTCGACCTGGCCCAGATCGCACGCCAATCCTCGCCTGAGCTGGCCAAGATTGCCGTGACGCAAATTATCACCGCAAAGACCCATGATGGTCAGGGCACCGTGGTTCTCGTCGGCGTCGAAGGGTTTGTTTCTACCCCCCTCGATCATGTGTCGCAAGCTAACAAGCGCCGCAGAATCCATTCTCTCTTTGTCCTCTCCCTTCCCGCTACATCAGGGGAGCTCAAGCTAGAGCAGCTGGTCAGCCTGACCGGAAGCCCGTTGCACATGGCTCCCCTTTCGGATGCCAATGGCTCTTTGCGAAGGGTCCTCGTGGCCACTGATGCAGGCGAAGACTCTGAACCCACAGGCGCTCGTGTCGTTGCGCTTGAATTCAGCGCCGAGGGATTCACTGCCGACGCGAGTTTCCAGCTGCAAGCCGCCGGCTCGGAGGATGACGAGCCAGACCTGGCAGCTGAGGATGCTCGGAGACTCCTGCGGGGCGTTGAGGAACTCCGAAAGCATCGATTAGACTGGCAGGATGGCGATGCCGGTGAAACTCCAGACGCAGAGGCGCAGTAGAAAAACAGTTCAAGTCGACTTTGACAATGGCAACGTTCCCGTTGATCTTAGACACCAGTCCAGCCGTGATTTTCGCTCCCCGTGTGCCAATGGACCGAAGGGTTACCCCAGGGGCACCTGGATGGCCGCAGCGGTCACAACTGCCCGAGTCGCGTGACAGTATAAATAGGACCGACTCCTCGACAATATGTCACAACACTCTCTCTTCATAACCCAAACGGTGAAACTGAAATCATTCACTAATGCGTTACTAAATCCTCTATGCCTCTAAACGCCTCCCAGACCAGTCTCGACTTGCCGCCGAGAGAAAAGGAGTCGCATCATTACCACGGTCATTGCGGTGCGGCATGTTCAGCATGCCATGTCCGGGCCATCGCCTCCGAAAAATGCAAGCGCTCGGAACCGGGGGACGATGCGTGGTGCAATGCTCAAAACCGTCCGAGGCTCATGTCAGTCATGCAATGCCATCCTTCCCTTGCCATGTCATGGCCCCCGCCTTCGTCTTTTGACACTCGTCCCAGTTGACCCGGCGAACCGAAAGTATTCTTCCGGATGGATGGAAGTTAACGGTCACACGGATCGTTCATCCCCTCGTGATACGTGGAAGAAGAAAAGTGTCCTCGTCCCCTCAAGGTGTCGTCATGATCGTTTACTGCGAGGCGCACTGGACGCGCTCACCGTGCTGGTGGCCCTCCTCGTCGTCCTCGTCCATCGGTCCGCCAGCGCCGCCGAAGCCCCGGGTCTGGGCCTGGCTGTCGATGTCCTCGAGGTCGGCGGGCTCGGTCATGGCGTTTGGCGGGGGAGCGTTCTCGGCAGGAGGGGCGGGCAGCAGCTTGCGCAGGGACTCGAAGCCTGCGTCATCCTGAAGCCATCCCTTCTCGGGGAACTTGACGGTGAACTGGATGTACAGGTTGCCGTTATCGTGGTGGCGGTACGACGGCATACCCTGGCCGCGAACCATCTTGACCGCGTCTGAGTGTGTTATTAGCTATAAGTTTTGAGTAGGAGAGGTCTGGTGCCAACGTACCAGGGCTGATAGCCTCGCCGGGAAGGATGTCGATGCTCAGCCACCTCTCGTCGAGGTGCTCGATGTAGAGGGTGCCGCCGGCCAGCGCCGTCACAAGCTCAATCTCGGCCTTGTAGAAGAGATCGTCCTCCTTGCGCGTGAAGCGGGCGTGGGGCTTCTGCTCAATCTCGAAGACGACATCACCTGCTTGGATGCCCGGTGCCTGGTCACCCTCGCCGCGGAACTCGACCTTGGTGCCGCTCTTGACACCCTTGTCGACGTGGACGTGGAGGACCTTCCTGTCGACAACGGTCTTCTTGCCACTGCACTGCTTGCAGCGATCCTTGGGGTTGATGATCTCGCCCTCGCCGCTGCAGTCGGGGCAGACGGTCTGGAAGCGCTGGATCATGGGACCCATCTGGCGCATCATGGTCTTCATACCGTGGCCGTCACATCCGGTGCAGCGCTTAACTGCGCCGTCCTTGCCGCCCCTGCCTTCACACTTAGTGCAGATGATGGAGCGCTGCAGGGCCAGCTTGGAGATCTTGCCACGGTAGATGTCTTCCAGGGAGACCTTGTGGGTGTGGTGGATGGTGCGAGCCTTGGGGGGGCCGCGGCTCTGGCCGCCGCCGCCGCCGAACATGCCGCCGAAACCGCCGCCGCCTCCGAAGAACTGGGCGAACAGGTCCTCGGCAGCCATGCCACCACCGCCGCCGGCACCGCCCTCGAGACCGGCCTCGCCATACTGGTCGTAGATGGCGCGCTTCTGGGAGTCGGAAAGGATCTCGTAGGCGTGGGAGATCTCCTTGAACTTGTCTTCGGCGGCCGGGTTGTGGGCGTTCTTGTCTTTTCGGCGGTCAGCCATGCATGGGGAGGAAAGGGCGTGGAGGGGTTGTCGACATACCAGGGTGGAATTTCAGGGCGCCGACCTTGTAGGCCTTCTTGAGCTCTGCCTCGGTTGCCGTAGGGGCGACCTAATGTGCGCGCGTAAGCAGATGCAGACGAAGATAGTGGGGATATTGGAGGAAACATACGCCGAGGACGTCGTAGTACTTGGTCTCCTTGACCATCTTGGCGTCTATGTGGAGGGCGGGGTATCACTGGAACGAAAAGGGATCTGTGAGTTACGAGGTTAGAATGCGATGTTTGTTCGTCTGGTTGATCCGGAGCGCGCGGCGCGGGGAAAGAGAGAAGAAGCCTTGCGAGAACGACAACGGTTTGCGCGAGGTCGAGGGCGAGTTGTGGTGGAAAGAAACAGGCGAGAGGCAGTGGGTGCCTGCCTGGTCGCAGCCCGAGGCTGGGAAATGAACCGAGGGGCAGCACGTACGAGAATGGGGACAGCCGGCAAGGCAGAAGCGCTCTCGAGGCGACGACTTTAGCAGGCTCCTCGTGGAAGGGATCGCAACGTTTTGGTCGTGGGTGCGATGGAAGAAGCAGTGGTGGGTGTGTTGGTTGAGGGTGCGGAAATGGGCCGGAATGTAGGGTCCTTTGGCGATGGAGTCGCTTCGAGGGGTGTTTAATATCGTCTCGAGTTCAAAGAAGTCTCTGGAAAGGCGGCAAGGCGGATCCGTAAAGCGGCCCGGCCTCTGGAAATTTCAAAATAAAGGGAGGCTGCGGGTCGCCGCCTTGCTGGAAACGCGCCGCTCATGGAAGAGTGTGGAAGACTTTCGATTCCGTAGCCACAGTGGCGGTGCGGATAGCGGGGTACTTGCTGCACCTGTAGGCTCACCCCAGGTACCTCGAGCTGCAGTGTTGTCACTGCTCCATCCCAAGTGCTCCCAATGTACTCTCTGGGGAGGGGACGTCTTGGTCAGCTCAGGTCACCACCCATCCTAATATGACGCGGCTCGTGTGCAAGAGCCTCAGCCTGACCATGTCTTCCACTAACATCCATCGAAAACTTGCGGACAGACCGGACTTTCCCACGGCAGGGATCGTCGCAGCTAAGTTCCCGTTCCCTTATCGGCCGATCGGACCCTCATCCCCCAGGAAGCGTTTGATTGCCCGGTAACCCCGCCTAATGTATTCCGAGCCTACACCATTGTCGCCGCAGCAAGGCTTCTCCTACGGAATATTGGATTCCAGACCGACTTCAAGTTGAGATTGAGGTGGCGACGGCAATTGCTGGGCGGCGGTTGGTCACTCTCGAGTCAGTGCAAGCAAGTCCTGGCGACAGGCAGTGCCGCCCTGAGATGGAGGGGATAGAGAACCAGAGGCTGGGTGCTGGATTGCATCCATGAATTGACGTTGCGTGATCATCTATACCTCTTCGGCCACCGCATGGTAAGGGAAGAATTATTGCAGCCACCCTCTCTGGGCTGCTTCCCAGGAGTTCATCATTCCTGGCACACGTTGGGGGATTCTCTGACGAAGTCCAAAGGCTGCTGCCAGTGCCAAAGATCCGGGCCAGTGCACCAGCGAAAACAAGGCCTCCCCAGCCTGAACCCCGCCATCAACTCCCTGATCATCCCTGCTCTGCCTCTGCCGTGGGCTAGATCTGAAAACGCACACCCTGACGACTTGAACCGATTGACGCCCACGTCCAGCTGCATCGTCCAGCCGCTCAACCAGGCCGAGGAGAGTCCAGCCCGCGCCTTATCTCTCCACTTATCAGCGCACCTCCGGAACATGCGTCTCTAGCTCCTCGGAGAAGCTTCATCTCCTGGCCTGCCATGTCAGGCGATAGTTGGCAGCTAACCAGTAGAATCCTGGATAAATGAAAGCAAAGACTTATGAGTCTCTCTAATCAACTTCCATCTCTCAATCTCGCATCCTCCCTCATCCCAGAAACCATCTCAAAGTCAAGGAATTGCCTTGACAACCCCTGTGCCCCAGAAACGTGACGTGACATTCGACAGCACCAGCCACCAAGATGAGCTCCGCCAATGACGACTTCAGCCCGTATCGTACGGATGGCAAGCTGGTGAGGCATCTCCCTGACGGTCAAATGAGTCGCTCGGGTCTCTGATACCTCGAACGTCAGTATGGTTTCGTGTGTGTTGTTACGGGCGCCTCGCAGCCCGTAGGACAGGCCATCATCGAGGAGCTGGCCAGTCAGTAACCCCCTGTCCTGGTCTGCAGTCCATGCTCACACCTCAACAGCACACGGTGCCGCATCCATCTTTGGTAGGATCTTTTTTTTTTTTTTTTTTTTTTTTTGCAAACATGTAGACTGCCCGCCACACACGGCACTGACGGTCTCTTAGCATGTGACAAGACGGCGAGTGGTGAGAACTACGGACCTTTCATCAGCAAGCTCGGCGAGCGCTGGCCCAACACCAAAATCATCCCCTACCCCTTCAACGTCGCCAAGGAGGACGAGACTCTTGTTCTCATCGACGAGATTTTGAACAACTTTGGCCGTCTCGACGTCTGGGTTTCCTCTGCTGGCTTGCTAGGCCCCGCCTCCATGGCCGAGACGACCCCCGACGATCTCCAGCGTTGCTTTGAAGCGCATTCCATGGCCCCCTTCTTCGCCCTGAAGTGTCAGTTGCCCCCTCAGTCCATGCCTTGGCTCTAGATTTCAGCAACACAAGGATGACATCTGTGACAGTACTGACTGAGATCCTTAGACGCCCCGCCTGCCATGGCCAAGCTGACAGAGCGCCAGTCGTACCCCAACGCTGCGCCCAAGTCGCACTCCTACGGCTCAATCATCGTTGTAGGAAGCGTTGCCAGCACCTACGGAGGCTGCTGGGGACCTGCCTATACCATGGCCTCCCACGCAGCCCTTGGTGTTGTGAGGGCTGGCGTGGCCGTGCTCAAGGGCAGCGGCGTTCGGGTCAACTGCATCTCGCCGGGCCAGATCGATGTCGGCGTGGATCTTCAGGGGGTAGGTCAATAGGATGTAGTCCAGGACACAACAAGATCGCTGACCAGTGGCGTAGGCTGACCTTCGCGGAACGAGCTCCCAGTTCCCGCCCGCGAGTCTTCAGACCAAAGAGGTAATTTCAGCAGAAGGCGCGAACTGACAATCCCATGCTAATTCAAAGGCAATAGGCGGCCAAGAAGAATGTCGGACTCGAACGCGTGGGCGCCCCAGAAGAGGTTGCCCGCGTCGCTGGCTTCCTGGCTTCCAACTTTTCCTCCTACGTCAACGGTGCCAACCTCATCGTCGACGGAGGTGCCTCGTCAGTCATCGAATACCCTGGATACACAGCGGCCAAGAGCTATACTGACTGTTGGCAGTGTCATGAACCCGCTGACCATCCCGATCTGAGGATCGGAAGCGGCCGAGGGAGGAGAGGAAAGGCCGGTATAGAGCTGGAGAGTAAATGGACCCTGATCACATAGAACCAGCACTCCCAATACAATGCCCCAAACTGAGACACCACGAAGGAACTCACCAAGCCCATGTGTGACGGCAACTTATCGTATCCCCATGTGAATATCGAGGGAAAATCGTCCAGGCACTGGCGAACCCCGAAAAGGAAGGACACCAAAGCCGTACACTGCCAGTGTGGGGCCGGGCCGCTGCGCACTTCATCGACCGGAGTCCGCCGATATGAGACCTGAGCTCCTACAACCCCTCTCACTCAGCCCCCCCCCCCTCTCCCTCTCACAACTCAACTCCGAGTCAAAAACAGATTCCAAGTAGGACACAAACAGTAAAAAAGATGACGGCTCCTCAGACTTTCTCTGTCCAGGACGACGCGCAGACGGCCTCGTGGTCCGAAAAGTACGGCATCACCCCTGCCGAGCTCAAGACCCTTCACCAGCGCTCCACGGCAGCAAAGGCCACGGCATACTGTCCCTACAGCAAGTTCCGCGTGGGCGCAACGCTCCTCGCCCGTGACGGCGGCTGGACCGACGGCGCCAACGTCGAGAACGCCGCGTACCCCGTCGGCACCTGCGCGGAGAGGGTGGCTTTTGGCAAGGCCATCGTGGAAGGCGTCCGCGGCTTCAAGGCCGTCGGCGTGGCCACCGATATCAAGGAGGTTTGCAGCCCATGCGGCGCCTGCCGACAGTTGTGAGTTTTTCCCGCACCATCCGTACACGGCATCGCAGACACTGATCATTGCTCGGTCTAGCATCCGCGAGTTCTGTGACCTGGACATGCCCATCTTCATGTTCAACAACGACGGCCACTATGCTGTTCTCACACTCGGCGAGGTGAGTACCACGTTCGGCTGGCGATGCGCTGCTTTTCCCTTGCTGACCCCGCGGCCAGCTTTTGCCCCTCTCCTTCGGGCCCGATGTTCTCCCGCCGCCGCACGTCCTCGAGGCGAACCGTCCCAATGTGTAGGCATGCAAGGGGGCGATGATGCTTCTAGCAGGGCATGACTGGATGGATGGCTGTCGGCCAGGGAAGGCTGTGAAACTCGGAATGTCGTTTATTGTGATACCAAGGGGGGTCGGGTGACTGGCGTTGGCATGGGGGTCGGCGGGGAGACGATCGGGCGCTCTTCTCTGGCATGTTGCAGTATCTCTACGTAGCTCAAGAAGGAATTTCTTCAGAAGCTTCCACAGTCGCACACCATCACTCCATAGTCACGCATCGGCAAGGGCGTATCGTTAGAAGACTGAAATCGTAATGCCTCCTAGTTACATACAGGAGACGAAGAAAACCGACGACCATAACCGTGCCTCATTACTCTCAAGGTCCCAATCAGCACCTTCCGAAAGCATAAGGTACCAAGACGACCCGTAGAACGTCTGTGCATGCAGTGAAGCCACTTTTGGTTGCTACCCCGTGAGCCTAAGCCCGAGACGCCACCAGCCGCGCGGCCGGTGGCCCCTCCGTGCAGCTCCTTGGGTTGCCTCGCCCGTCTATCAACAACCAGAACCCGAGAATCCTCAATCTCACTCCTAAACCCAATGCAGAAGTCCACTCCAAGCGCGGACTCGAACGGAGGAAGTGTGTGCGAGGTGGAAAATCCGTAATGCTGAGCGTGATGCTTAGATGAGGTCGGCAACGTTCATGGGCATCTCCTCGATCTGGGTGCTGTAGAACTGCTCAATCTCGCGCATCATGCGGACATCCTCAGCGGTAACAAAGTTGATGGCGACACCCTTGCGACCGAAACGACCACCACGACCAATGCGGTGGATGTAGTTCTCGCGGTTGGCGGGAAGGTCGTAGTTGATGACCAGCGAAACCTGCTGGACGTCGATGCCACGGGCGAGAAGGTCGGTGGCGATCAGGACACGGGAAGAGCCCGAGCGGAACTCCTTCATGATCAGGTCACGCTGAGCCTGGTCCATGTCGCCGTGCATGGCCGAGACGGTGAAGTCACGGGCAGTGAGCTTGTCGGTGAGCCAGTCGACCTTGCGGCGAGTGTTGCAGAAGATGACGGCCTGGGTGATGGTGACGGTCTCGTACAGATCGGACAGGGTGTCGAGCTTCCACTCCTCCTTCTCGACGGCGATGTAGAACTGCTTGATACCCTCAAGGGTGAGCTCGTCCTTCTTGACGAGAATGCGGACGGGGTCACGCATGAACTTGGTGGTGACCTCGAGGACGTCCTGGGGCATGGTGGCGGACAGGAGAACGACCTGGGTGCTCTGGGGGAGCAGCTGGAAGATGTCGTAGATCTGCTCGGTGAAACCGCGCTGGAGGGGGAAGTGTTGTTAGCAAAGCGGCGGGTGGTGGCCATGTATGAACACAAACTTACAGAAAGCATCTCATCGGCCTCGTCGAGGACGAACATCTTCATGTTGTCGGTCTTGAGGAAGCGGCGCTGGATCATGTCCTGGACACGGCCGGGGGTACCGACGACGACCTGGGGGCCGTCCTGGAGGGCCTTCATGTCATCGCGAACGCTGGTGCCGCCAATGCAGGCGTGGCACTCAATGTTCATGAAGTCGCCGATAGCGACGACGACCTTCTGGATCTGCTGAGCAAGCTCACGAGTGGGAGCCAGGATCAGGGCCTGGCAGGCCTTCAGCTCGTGGTCGATCTTCTGCAGAACGGAGATGGAGAAGGTAGCGGTCTTGCCGGTACCGGACTGAGCCTGGGCAATGACATCGTGGCCCTTGACGACGGGCAGAATGGCGCGGGACTGGATGGCCGAGGGGCGCTCTAGAAGAAGGGCGGGCGGTCAGCACGAGAAAAGAAGCCGGGGTGGTTGTGGTTGTGCGCGGACAGGGGGGGTGTTGGCGGGCGGGTGGCCGATTAGGGATTATGGGGCGGGCGGATGGCCAGGGCTGCGCAGCTGCGGGGAGGGCAAGGCGGGCGGGCAGGTGGGAGGGAAAATGGTGCGTACCGAAACCGTAGGCGTAGACACCACGGAGGAGCTCAGCCTTGAGGTTCATGTCATCGAAGCTCTCAACGACCTCGTCGTAGTTGGACTCTGGAGGGGAAGGTGGTCAGCTTGGGGGTTCTGTGCGGTGCGGCGTTTGGGGGAGGGGCGCGCAATTTCTCTGGCAGGGCAACGTACCGATCTGGCCCTCGGGGACATCCTCCAAACCCTTGTCACTATTTCGCGCACAGTTAGTAGGCCGGTCGCTGTCGCTGTCGCGATGGGCGGACGTACGCCATGATTGCGGTTGGGTAAAGGTGATCTTGGACAGGCGCAGCCTTGACCAAGATGATGATGAGAGTGGTGGAAAGTGGGGGGCGAAGCGCAAAAACGACTCGTAGAGAGCGCTGTTGCGGATTATCCTCAAAGGAGAAGTGAAAATTAAGGGCTCGACTAGACTCGGTGTTCTTGAGATGATCAAGAACAGACGTAATCTAGGAGGGTATCGCAGGTTGGACGTGGTTGATCGTCGATAGTTTGTGTTGGGTTGAGGGGAGATTCCGAGATTTTTTTTTCTCGCTGGTGGAGGGGAGTATAACAACCTTGGGGGGTGGGCAGGAGCGAGCGGGCGTGGCGCCCCGGTATGCGATTAATGGGGCTGCCCCCCATTCCTGAAGAATTCACTGGTCAAGGTGAATGCGCCTAACACGTGAATCGAGTGGGGCACCCTGATTGATGGGCCACAGAAGGTGCCCGGCGCACCAAAATCGTCCGAGCGCCAGGCCCTTTCCAAACGCGCTGCCAGGGCACTGACTGATTCTTTGCAGCGCCACCGGGGCATCTGTATGCCATTGTGGGCTGTGCTCAATCGTCGGTTGGTGCGTTGGAGGGGCCGGGCGGGGGGACTTGTAAACATTTTTTGTGGGAGCATCCTGTGGCCAGCCCAGTAGATAGGCCTGACTCTCAGGTCTTTCCTCACTGGCCGCTAGGTGGGAGTTGGCGCCACGGGCAGCAAAATTCTTATCGAACCATCTTTCATTCTTGCACGAGATGGGTGAATCGCCACCAGGACTCCTTTGACGTTTGCCGATATTCACCACCGGCCATTCAGTTGGAAAGGACGTTGTTTCCCTAAATCGCCTGGCTGCAGAGCAGGGCCGGACTGTCCAGCGTCTCCAATTTTGCCTGTTTCCCGAATACACTTGCTCTCTTTCACTTGGCCAAAAATCAAACCACCATAATGACCATCAACCAAGGAGGCCATTCCTCTGGCCTCAGCCTTGGTGGCACAACTGAGAGTCACTCCCAGCTGCCTGACTCACAGATCATGGATAGCAAACAACCTGCCAGTGATGAGGCTATTGGCACCACACACCCGCTGGGAGTTTTGCCCCTAGGCAACCAGTACCTCTCCAGTACACCCACAGCTCGCCTATTCAGTGGCACTCTCCAGCTTCTCCCAGATGAGATGCTCACAGTGCTACTGGAGTATCTCGATGTCCACACCCTGCGTCAACTCGGGTACACCTGCAAGTATCTATTTGCATTCACATATGCCACCGATTTTTGGAAGGCCTGCTTCCTCGAGTAAGTATTATGCATTAAAGCATTCTCGCCCCCTTGCACGGAGGCCAAACGTGCCGATGAGGCCAATCCCGACAGCCAGAGGTGACTCATGTCGTATCCGGAGTCGAGAATGTTCTCGGCAGTGTTATGGCATCTCTGTATTGCGACAAAGTCAGCGCTGACATATGTTGTAGGCAGCATGGGGATGGCAAGTTCCTAGGCCAGTGGCGAGGAACGTGGCGAAGGACTCTGCTCGGCCTGTCTGCTGACCATGAGGCCAAAATCGACTGCAGCAATGTCTACTCGGATGTGCTCCATCGGCCATTTGTCTGCAGCCGGGTAGACCTGGCCCAGTTTGTGGAAGGCATCCCGGGCGGCAACGAGATCCAGCGGTTCGAGAACCTCTCATATAGCGAGTTTGCGGAGAGCTGGACGGAGCAGCCCTTTGTGTTGACAAAGTGCATCCAGGATTGGCCGGTTTACGGTGACTGGACGATATCGACAATCCTGGAGCGCTTCCGCGACGTCGAGTTCAGGGCAGAGGCTGTCGACTGGCCTTTCTCGACGTATCACGAGTACCTGCACAACACCAACGACGAGAGCCCACTGTACCTGTTTGACAAGAGGTTCGCAGAGAAGATGGGCATCACCGTAGGACGGCACGAGGGAGCGGCATACTGGCGGCCGGACTGCTTCGGGCCCGACCTGTTTGAGGTGCTGGGCGAGGAGCGGCCAGCGCACCGATGGCTCATCATCGGACCGGAGAGGAGCGGATCGACCTTCCACAAAGACCCCAATGCCACGAGCGCGTGGAACGCCGTACTTCAGGGTGCCAAGTATTGGATCATGTTCCCACCTACGGCAGAGGTGCCGGGTGTGTACGTGAGCAGGGACAGCAGCGAGGTGACGAGCCCGCTGAGCATCGCCGAATGGCTGCTCGAGTTCCACGCCGAAGCTCGGCGCCTCCCTGAGTGCGTCGAGGGCATCTGTAACGTCGGCGAGATCCTGCACGTGCCCAGTGGATGGTGGCACCTGGTTGTCAACCTGGAGAGCGGCATCGCGTTGACGCAGAACTTTGTTCCGCAGTCGCCATCTCTGTATCATCTGACCGAAGCACTATCGTTCCTGCGGGACAAGGCCGACCAGGTAACGGGCTTTGGCAGAGAGATTGCTGACCCATACGGACTCTTCGTTGAGAGGCTGCGGGAGAGCCGCTCCGAGCTGCTGGAGGAGGCCTTGAAGATGCTAGAGGAACGGGGGGCGCAGAAGAAGCGCAAGTGGGAGGACGCCGTCGGTGGGGCGGATGCCGAGAGTTCAGGGGGTAGCTTCAGCTTTGGTTTTGGGGGCGATGATGTTGACGACGACGAGGTGCCATGATGACTTGGTACTATATGATTCATTGGGCGTACAAAATAAATGCATAGCGATAGTCGAGGGCTTCGTAGTTCCATCTCAAACTTAGCAGAGAAGCTCAACTTGGAGACGACGGCGGCGTTGGTGGTGATCGCCTTCCGGTGTGCATGATGTGCCAATCAGGGGGTGCGCGGGGGGCTTTGCCTGCAGGTTTTAGCGCTGGCGACGGGCCATTTCCATATCATTCAGGCGATGCGGGCACGCCACGCTGATGGAGTTGAGACGGCGGTGGTCCGCGGTGGGCCTCTGATGCAGTTGGCCGAGCACGATCCAGATTGATGGGAGGAGATGAGGTGAAATGAGTTGGAGACACCTCAGCTCTCCGGTCCGTTGGTGGGCGTGTGTAGTGCAGTTGGCCCTGAAGCCAGCCCACTCCGGGCAATCCAGTGTCACTGGCGGCGTCGGGTGTCATCCCCCGTGACGCTGACCGCCTGCCTGCTGGGACGGGAAGGCCCAGCCGTCCACCCTACCCCATTGGCCCGTCGTCTCACCTTGGACGGGTCCTGACCAGTTGACGGGCCTCTGGCGGCCGCCTGAGTCCATGACCCTTGTGCCTCAACTCCCCTTTCCCAGGTCGCGATCACGCTAACGCCAACCCACTCGTCAGCTCCCCCCATCTTCAACTGCCTGGCTCCCGTCGCACCTACCCTGCCCACGTCCGACAGCTCTCCCCAGGAGGAGGTTGCCCCAGAATCCCCCCCCCCAACCCATCACAATCACGCCCACCCAACCCTCGTCGGCCTCACACAACTGCGAGAGAGACCCGGGCAGGCAAGGTCCCTCTTCCGACTTGACATCACACCACGAACCGACCGTGAGGGGGACAATGTAACAACCGTCCCATAACCCGTCTGGTGTTTCCGCGCGCTATCACGCTCCTTCGGCCTATGACTGGTCCGTCGCGATCACACTACGCTACATCTCGAGTCGTCGCAGCGATTCGCATCCGAGAAGCTTGAACTCGGCAGTATCCCATCTTTACATCAATAGAATCATCATCTGCTTCGTCATCTCCCCCTTTCTTTGAGGTAGGTCCCGCCCGTCCACCCGCTCTCCCTCGGCGGCCGACCTGAGTCTGCTTCCCATTCAACCCACCGCCGCACGGGCTCGCCGCCATCCCCTTTCCCCATCCCGCCTTCTGCTGCTGCGGCAGCCTGGGGGCCTTTAAGCACTTCGCACCCTTTGTTTCCTTCATCGTGATGCTGTCGATACCCATGGCTGACAGCTGCTCAAAGCCTCGCTTTCTTCTTAGCTTCCGGTTCCTTTCTTGACCGACATTACGAACACGACCCCCTCCCCCTCTCCGTTTCGAAGCTCCACGTATCTCCCTCCCATTTCGACTCCTTCCAAACAACTTCCAACCCAGACCACTTCGGTCGCATCGCGCAATCCTTTCGGCGCATCATATTTGTTTCGAAGCACCTAGCGTGGTGTAGGCCGGCGTAACAATGGTGTCCGACGAACATTACGACATTTGTCTCCCGATCCTTGCGGACCCGACCCTAGATGACGAGGACAAGACCGACAGACTCGAAGACCTCTTGCGCAAGGAGACTTCCCTGAAAGATGCTGCCCTAGAACATGCAATACTAGATGCGCTATGGAGGTTTCGCGAGGGCGGCGCGACCATCGCCGCCTCACCGCCTCCTATCCGACAGACCATCCTTCGTCGCCCGTCGCCTGCCCCATGGCGCGGCAGCAGCACCCCCATGTCCAGCTCGCCTCGCCTCGGCGTGAGCCCGCTGGCGCCTCCTGGTTTTGTGCCTTCGAACTTCAATAGGAATAAGTCGTCGGCCCCATCGCCCTTCTCCTCCCCGAGGCCCTCGCCCCGGCTCGCCTTTGCGACACCCGCTATCCCACACAGCCCTAACCTTAACGCCTACGAGTTTGCCAACGACACAACCCCCTCACAAGAAGTCTTTGGCGACTATCAGACCGAAAATGTAGAATGGCTTGTCGCGGATGATGCCTCGAGCGTCACCTCGTCCGTGGGCACTGCGAGCGGCTTGAATGCTGCGGCCCCCGAGTTTGCCTCTGTTGCCTCGCAACAAAACGACATGTCACCCTATGATATCCTGCGGTCGATATTGGGACATTCAAGATCCGACGAGGAGATTGAGAGTGCCCTCGCGTCCAACGGCTATGATCTCAGCGCTACCATCATGGCCATCATGGAGAACCCACCAACTGACGGGCTCTCATCGAGTGCTGGCTCCGAAGAGACAAAGGGCATCCTTATCGGAAAATCCATGGCAACAAACGGCCGCCCTACAACCCCGGCTAATCAACAGAGGAACGGCGTCATTTGCAAGTTCTACATGTCCACGGGCCAGTGTCTTCGATCCGACTGCAGGTTCAGTCACGACCTGAGCAACCACCTGTGCAAGTAAGTCATGTCAGGACACGGAACTTGTGTGCCCAAGACATTAACAAATGCAGATACTGGGTTATGGGCAGCTGCCTGGCAGGCGATACCTGCTGCTTCTCTCACGATCCGACCCAGATGATGAACAAACTGTCCCTAGATGGTGCGAGCACCCCACCTAAGCAGACCAGCTTGCAACTCTCGGACTACAACTCTTTCCCCTCGCTCCAGCCCGGTACTCCAGACCAGTCTTCAGGTTTCTCACAGTTTGGCTCTCCCGGCCTTACACCTCCGCCAGGACTGAGACCGTTCCATCCCGATGGCTCTCGCCCTCGATCGAGACCTGGTAGCAGGCAGCAACATGCTAAGGATACTGTTGCTGCAGTGGCACCCCAGTTCGATGACAAGGATGCCTTCCCTAGCCTGGGCTCTGCTGCGGCAGCGAAGCAGGGCAAGAAGCATCACGGGAAGAGGGGCGGTCACGGCCACAAGGAGAACTTTGCCCCTAGTTCCTTGGCTGAGATTGTCAAAATGTCACCGTCACCATCACCAGTCCCCGCGCGGCCGGAAATTAAGCGTCTCGGCCGCACCTCAAGCTCGACGAGCATTCGCAATGGCGAGAACAGCGTCGCGGCCCAGGCCATCCCAAATCCGAAGCAAATTCCCTGGCTGGAGACGGGCGAGAGGGCCAACAAGTCATATCTGAAAGCCCGACAGGAGGCTATCAAGCACGGTGGTCTCCGAAACAAGTTCCTCCAGAGGTATGTACCGACTACTGTTTGAAGACTGTGACAAGGCATCAGCTAACATTGTGTTAGCGCGGCTCAAGCTTGGAACAGAAATGACGCGCGTGCCGCCAAAGCCCTGAGCCTCCGAGGCCAGAGCGAGAACGACCTGATGCGAAAGGCGCATCGGGAGGCGGCGCGTGAGCTCTATGAGGAACGCAACCGGTCTAGCCTGAACAACTTTGAGATCTACGTGGACCTCCATGGCCTACACCCCGAAGAGGCGGTTGAGTACCTGGAAAAGGTGCTCTTGGAGAACAGCAAGGAGCCCAGGCCCGTGTACGCCATCACCGGGACCGGTCACCATAGCAAGAACGGCAAGGACAAGGTGGGCAAGGCCATCCGGAATTTCCTCAACGAGTGGCGGTATGCGTTCCGCGAGTTCTCGGTTCCAGGGGACAGGAACAACATGGGAGGCATCCTCGGCATCGACGCGCGGAGCTACGACAAATTGCTGGCCCGCGACGGCACGGGGAGTTCGGAAGGCAGCAAGGAGGAGGTGGACATACTCAGCCAGGGGGTGGAGATCGGCGACGGCAAGGTAAGGCTCCTGGTGAGGGACCCTCCCAAGGGCCCTAGCGGTCGCCGGTGACTGAAGTTGCGAGGAGGATGCTGGGCAAGGCAGAGACCCCTAAAGAAGCAATGCTAGCAGTTTTCAACATACCGAGCCTCGTGACTGCCACCTCGTCTGTTTTGTTGTGACTCGGGGTCGGGCATAGGACAGAGGTGGCATGGATTATGCCACCCACCGTTTTCAACGATGATTGTGGATGTACCACGGCCGGCCTTCATTTCATGGCCGACACCGGCCGCTCTGCCATTGCAAACACCAAGCGTGGCGTCTCACATGTCCAAACCTCAAGCCAAGGGCAGGAAATACAACTTTGGCAAAGTGACTTAATCGCCATGCATGGAGCAAGGCTCGTTGGGATGCTGGTTATAGCATGACACACCCGACATGATCACACAGGCAGACAGACAGACAGACAAATAGTTCATGGCTTTTTATTCATTTTACCGGCCAGCCGTGGCAGGCCTTGCGCATTCTAAGCAGAAATCCGTTACACCCCGTGGTATCCTAACCCCCCCTCTATGCCTGGTAGGTCGAGGCAGAGACGTTGCCGCCGCGGCCGGTCCAGTTGACGTGGATGTCCTTGCCGACGGGGTACTTGTCGCTGGCAGCCTCGGGCTTGATGTGGAAGGTGTGAGCACCGAAGTAGTCGCGCTGGGCCTGGAGCAGGTTGGCGGGGAGGTCCTTGGTGCGGTAGCCGTCGAACCACGACAGGGCGGTGGAGAAGGCGGGGGTCGGGATTCCGAGCTGGGCGGCGGTGGCGACGACGTCCCTCCAGCCGGGCTGGGCGACGTGGATAGCCTTGTTGAAGAAGTCGTCGAAGAGGAGGTTCTCGAGGTCGGGGTTGCTGCGGTAGGCGTTGGTGATGTCCTTGAGGAAGACGGAGCGGATGATGCAGCCACCGCGCCACATGAGGGCGATGGAGGGCTTGTTGAGCTTCCAGCCGTACTCCTTGGCGGCCTGTGGGTAAGAAATGGTTAGCATGGTCTGGCGTTGTGTGGTGAGCAATGGGAAGACGTACCTCCTGCATCAGCATGAAGCCCTGGGCGTAGGAGATGATCTTGGAGGCGTACAGAGCCTGCTCGAGGTCGTCGAGGAACTGCTGCTTGTCGCCGGTGAACTCCTTCTGCCTGCCCTCGAACTTGAGGAGGCCGGAGGCCTTGGTGCGCTCGTCCTTGATGGCGGACAGGCAGCGGGCCAGGACGGCCTCGGCGATGAGAGTGACGGGCTGGCCGAGGTCAAGAGCGTTGACGGCGGTCCACTTGCCGGTACCCTTCTGGCCGGCCTTGTCGAGGATCTTCTCGACGAGCGCGGTGCCATCGTCGTCGTTGAAGTAGAGGATATCGCGGGTGATCTCGATGAGGAAGGAGTCCAGGACGCCCTTGTTCCACTTGGCGAAGACGTCGCCCATCTCCTTGTTGGAGAGCTTGAGGGCGCGCTTCATGATGTCGTAGGCCTGGGTGATGCGGTCAGTTGAAATGTCATGTACAAGTTTGGGAGGAAGAGCATACCTCGCAGATGAGCTGCATGTCACCGTACTCGATACCGTTGTGGACCATCTTGACGTAGTGACCAGCACCCTCGTCGCCGACCCAGTCGCAGCAGGCCTCGCCGTCGCTCTTGGCGGCGATGCTCTGGAAGATGTCCTTGACGTAAGGCCAGGCCTCCTCGTTGCCGCCGGGCATCAGGGAGGGACCGTAGCGGGCACCCTCCTCACCACCGGAGACACCGGAGCCGATGAAGCGGAGGCCCTTGGAGGCGCAGTACTGGGTGCGGCGGTTGGAGTCGGGGAAGTGAGAGTTGCCACCATCGATGATGATGTCGCCCTTCTCCAGGAGGGGCAGGAGGGTCTCGATGTAGTCGTCGACGGCCTTGCCGGCCTGGACAAGGAGCATGACGCGGCGGGGGCTCTTGAGCTTGGAGACGAACTCCTCGATGGAGTGGGCACCAACGATGGACTTGCCCTTGGCCTCGTTCTCGAGGAAGCGGTCGACCTTGGACACGGTCCTGTTGAAGGCGGCAATGGTGAAGCCATTGTCGGCCATGTTCAGGATGATGTTCTGTCCCCTGTCGGCGAGCTCGGGTTAGCATTTCCGACGACTCCGAGAGGGGAGTGCGGGGTGCGTAAAAACTTACATGACAGCGAGGCCAATGAGGCCGAGATCCGCGCTTGGGACATTGTCAGCTTTGCTCGCATTTGAAATGGACGCCGGCACCACGCCTTTGGCGATGCTAACGAGACGGGCGCTGAGGGGTAAGGCACGTCAGAGCAGGACGAGCGAGGGGTGGAAGCGAGTTGAGGTGGGGGGAGGAGCACAGGGCCACCTCGTCCGCAGCTCGCTCCATCGACCACACGGGTCGACCACGTCGCGGGTGAGCTGCTCTGAGGGCATTGCAAGGAGAGCTTTGCCAACTCGCCTCGCCAAACGAAGCCATTCCTCTCCTGAGGACGGAGAGTCATGGCAGCGGCGGCGGTAGAAGCAGCAGCATGGAGGGGTAGAGAGGGAGAGAGGGCGGGGTGATTGCCTATGGCAGTCGACCAGAGACAGACAGATGCGAGATGACTTACACGGCGCCAGACATGATGGGTGGTAGTTTTTTGGAGGATGTCTGATTGGGGTTACGTGAGAGAAGGAGAGGTCGCGGGGATGACGATGGGAGAGGGGGGGCGATCTCAATATATATTTCTCACGCAGCGGAAGAGAAGGCAGATGGAGAGGCAGGCAAGGTTGGGCTGTGGCGGTACGTAACGAAGGTACCTGTACCTCAAACTATATCTTCCATCCCCCTCCACGAATTGGACAGCTACTAGCAGTACTACCGGTACCATGGCGCCTACCTAGTGACGGGGCTCTTCAAGAGGTACCTCCGCCCGCGACGCGAATGCCCGTGGGAAGGACTGGAAACTCTCAACTGATCTTGAAGGACCCCCCAAGGAGGGGCGCTAACTTAACGTGGGGCGCCAACGTAACAAAACCCCCCCTCTCCCAGGGCAGGTCCCGTCCCTCCCCAACCATCCCGTCCGACACAATACCTGGAGGGGCATGGAAAGATCCCCCGCTCTTCCCACCTGTGTTTACCATTGCGTCGCCGTGCTACTCCAAGAGGTTGTCCAATAGTCCAACAAACATTGATGGATGGCATTTGGATGGAATCGTGAGGGACAATTGCTGGTATGTTGAGTCACCCTCTACCCCTCCCCCCGCCAGAGGTCGCGTTGGAGGGGCAGCAGCAAAGCTGGCAGGCAAGCATGGCAGACAAGCATGACGACTGACCAAACGGGTGGAGGGGCACGGTACATCTGCGCTACCAGTACCGGCGCTGGCCACCGGAGCAACCAGGCAAAATAGAGGGGCAGCTCGACACCTTGCGGCAAACCAGCCGCGACCACCACAAGCACTGAGGTGATCCCAACCCTCCGGACGTGGATGGCGGGGCTCTTACTCACGAATCCCGCGCCCGCGCGACATCCCAACCAGGTGCAGCACCGGACTGGACCGCTCCCTGCACCCCCTTCGACGGACCCGATGTTCATGACGCATCTCCGCGATGCCTCCATGGAAAACTGCCCGTCCGTTGGAAATCCGACTCTGCCGTCTTATTCATCGACACCACCCATCGCTGCAAGATACGGGTTATCCGGATGGCCTACTTGTACCTATCTCTTGCGCGGCTTCCCCTCCTCCCCCACTACTAACTACTACAGCGGCCCCTTGGCTTGCTTTGCCGGATCGACGTTTGACGACCGACAGAGAAAGACAGGAGAGATTTTCCTCGCTTCGTGTGCCTAACCAGGTGCCGCCCGCCCAGCAAACAGCTTGATGATACAGGCCGACCGGCCAGAGAGCGCCTTGCCTCGGAAGGGGGGCCAAAGAAAAAGGCTGGACCGGCCCCCCCGTTGGCATTGCACTGAGGTCCGAATCGGAATCGGCAATTGTTCCCTATTGGCTGCGCTAGTTTGTGCCTCACACTTCGGACGTAGCAGAGTGGGAGACCTGCGACTCCGGACACCACGCATCCAGGGCCTTGGTTGGGGGTCCTTTGACTCCTTGGTCCTGCCGCACATGGACCCCCCTCCCTCTCATGGATGGATGGGCCGTCCCGTTGATGGCATCCCTCGTGGAACCTACTCGTAACAACGCAACACCTGGTCAATATTTGAACGACTGCCGCCTCGCTTGGTCTTGGATGTTTCGAACGGGGCCGAGATCCCTCATAATCCGCCGGGCCTTGAAGTGCAGCTGTCCGAGGCAGCCCGGGCATCGGCCTCGGTGAAACAACTGGCGAGCAGGCCCCCCATATCACGCATCACGCACGCACTGTATCCTGGGCGGATGTCCGGGCCTGCCTTGAAGAGAAGGCCGTGGCTCAAGAGCGTCGTATCATCTCGACCGGTCGAGCTCGCTCCCTGCCCAGCATGCCAGGGCATTCCGGTCCCAACGGCCAAGGCGAATGGGCGAGGAAGGGGTGTGGTGTCTCATCATGCGAACGAGGGGCCCAATATCCCGCGCGTATCCTCGCGGCTCACGACCTGTCATCCCTCGGCCGGCTATGGGAAGCATTTCCGCCGCCGGTCCGGAGCTGCCCCCCTTTCTTCGCGCTGCCTTGCCCGCCGACCGAACGACCGACCGATCTGGTCTTCCTCTTGCTGCCCTGCCTCGCCGTTGTCGGGTATAAGTGCGAAGCAACGACCCTGCGCCCGCGCCCAAATCACCGCGCGGGCTTGTCGCCGAAATGCCACGCTCCGACTCGTGGAGATTCGCCGTGACCCCCAACCGTCCTGCCGACGAATCGGGCGGGGACAGCTTCATGTTCGGCTCCACGGGCAGCTCACGCTAGGACCCTGACCCTCTCTCACGGGGGATTTCCATCGAGGCGAGCGAGCGACGAAAATGTCGCAAAAAGGAGGGACCGAACCGAACCCCCCGATCACATCGGCAACCCACCGGTGACTGGCCCGGCTGCCACCACGAGGCAAGGGCATGTCAACATTTGACGCCCCAAAATGCCGCGCTCTGCAATTCTTCCGACGCTGGGCGCTTGATGGAGAGGTCTGGATGATGTAAGCCTGCAAAAATGAATTGAATGCCTCGGGACCTCCGGGCTTCAACCGGCTTGGCATCATTTCCAGCCGCCCCGTGTAGCTTGGTCAGCTCTGTCTGCGTGTTTCCTCACGAGAGCTTCACCGGAGTGGGCCGCTCCGGCCAGTAGCTTGGGGGTGTTGGGGGCGCTGGGCCCAATGTCGTCATACGGTGAGAGATGTTTCTCGCGAGGTTCACCTGGCCACCATGAAGATGCGCAACCCTTGAACAGTGTGTATATTTACTTGGAGTTGCGGCGGCAGAGGAATATCACAATGGACAGAAGTGTCTTGTGGGTTTTTTTTTCCCAAGAAGGATCTGGGTGCAGAACACGTACACATACTTGTCTTGTACGCCAGACATATCGACATCGGTCTATCTCGTCAACCATGACCTGGACTGCGACTCCTAGAGGTCTTGGTTGTGCCCTTTTTCTTACATGATGTTCGAGGCTATCCAAATCTGAAGATATATCCAAGTGTACCGCAGGATGTCGGCCAACAGTGCCTCAATGCCAGAGTCAGAATAATGGCACAGGCTTCACCCAGTGTCTTCCAAATGAGTCCCATCAAACGCACAACGCATCTCATATCACACGTCTACATCTAACCGCGTCGAGCGTGACGAGCCTCCAAGTCTACAAAACGTCAACCATTGTTTTGCATCACAGGTGAAGCCCGAGCTACTGTCATGTTTGAACTGTCAAGCATGACGGCTTACCTAATCATCCCAGCGACGTCAGCCTCGAAGCGATCAGGGCGTGGGGCTGGTGAGGTCAGCGCCGCCTGTCCATTGGCGTGAAACGAAAGCTGACAGAGCGGTGCGGTCGTACGAGCTCGCTCCAGTCCAACAGCACAGCATCCTTCCGAACCATCCCACCCGCCTCGCCGTCTCGACCAGGTTTCAAGCTCCAAGAATTGTGCGCCCTGAACACCATTAGACTTTTCTCGCTCCGTCGCCGCCCACCAGTACAGAACAACATTCGCGCCCCCGAGTACCTTGCCATCGAAGAACGAAAAGCATCTTGCTCCAAGTAGCATCCGACAGCGCCGAGTTACATCAACTACCTCCCAGCGCATAGAGTCGATCATCTGCATTGACGGGCCGTCTGGAGACAACACACGTATCCCCACCCGCTCAGTAACAAGACGCAATGGCTGCCAGGTAGCCGCTGCGACTGTTCGCCCTCGATTGAGCTGTTCCCGCCGCATCCGGCCGTGCCAGTTCCAACGCATCTATCACCGTCCGCCTCACCACTCTTCCAAACATAATACTCCCGACACACCCAATACTCCGCCGCTATTCGCACAGCTATGCCGTCTCCCGACCCCGTATCGGCGGCGCAAGCCCTCTCCTCCATTGCGCCGGAGCCCGATCTGGCCTCGCCCTCCTACGGCGTGTCCTCCGGCTCCAGCTCGCCCGTCCTCTCCCCGGACTCCCGTCCACCCTGGGGCGGGAGCGCCGGCGTCAGCACCCGCGGCCGCTCGTTTTCCTCGGCGCGTCTCACGACATCGTCTGGCCGCCGCGGTAGGCGTGCCACAGTCCGCGGCGCCTTCACTCGCCTCGTCCGTAGCTCCGACAAGGCCGGGCGCAATCTGCTTGCCCTCTTCTACTCCCTCCCGCCTGTCCAGCGCGTTGCTGTCGCCGTCGGTCTTATCATTGTCAACGTCCTTCTCATCCTCTTCCTCGTATACTCCCACGCCATCTTCTCCTGGCTCGCTCCGATATCCCACAAGTGGCGCGCCCTCCCTGGCGGCTGGATCCTGGCATGGCTGATATGCTTCTTCTGCGCCTTCCCACCAGTCATCGGCTATAGTACATCCCTGACTATCGCCGGCTTCGTCTATGGCTTCCCTCTCGGTTGGCCTATTGTCGCTACTGCCACTGTCGCCGGTAGCACCACGGCCTTCTTTACGAGCCGCACCATCTTTAGCAAATACGTCCACCGGCTTGTTGGCCAGGATCACCGCTTCATCGCCCTCGGCCAGGTCCTGCGCAAAGATGGCCTAGGCATGCTTACGGCCGTCCGATTCTGCCCCTTGCCGTACAGCATCTCCAATGGCTTCCTGGCCACCATCCCGTCGATCAGCCCGTGGTCCTTTGCAGCTGCCTCGGCCATAGCGAGGTAAGTCCTCCATAACTCCAACATCATGCCTCAGCGCTAACTTGTATTTCTCCAGCCCTAAGCTCCTCGTCCACGTCTTCATCGGCAGCCGCCTCGCCCTCATCGCCGAACAAGGCGACCAGATGACCGCCGGCGACAAGGCCATCAACTATGCCTCCATGATCATCGGCGGTCTCGTGGGTGTCGGCGTCGGTTGGCTCATCTACAACCGCACCATGGCTCGCGCCGCCGAGCTGGCCCTAGATGATGCCAACGACAACCACGGCCACGCCGACCATCAACACCAGCGCTTCGCCGATGCCACTGGCTCTCCTGGTGGGCGTAGGGGAAACGCAGACTTTGACTATGCCGATGTCGAGGCCGGCCTTGTCGACCCCGATGACGTTGCCGCCCTTATGGAGGAGGATGACATCAGTTTGTGGGCCAACGATGAAGCCGAGGCGGGCCAGTATCACGACGACGATGACGACGTAGGCACGAACAGGCCCAACAACGGCAGTTCCAGGAAATAAAGCCTCGTGGATAGACGNATGACGACGTAGGCACGAACAGGCCCAACAACGGCAGTTCCAGGAAATAAAGCCTCGTGGATAGACGCATAGAGAAGACGGGATGCGATTGCTTCCTGCTGTAGATGATTGAACGAGCAAAAGGTTTTGGCTATTGTAATTTTCACGTGGAGCCCCCGGATAGAGTAGGCGTTTAAACGTTGGCTTCTTCTTTGGAATGGCGACTTCTATGTACGAAAAAGGTCACGCTGTCGAGTGAAAACATGGCCATTTGGTTCCTGTTTGTGTATTCATTCTCATTACCGCCAGGGTGGTATCTCTAATCGTCTCACATGATTTCCGGTAACGGAGAAAAGCCCAAAAGCACCGCTTGTCCCAAACGCCGTCGCTTCTCAAATGAAATAGACCCGCAACGAAAAAAACAAGAATGGGAAAGAATCAAGACGCTATTGCCTTCCCTGGAACTGTTGCATGAATTGGATGGCTTGATCCATGGGGTAGCCGATGAACACGGGGCCAGTGAAGACCATCTGAGGGATGCCTGGAGCCGGCTTTGCGGCCTCGGCGGATGGGTTGATGAAGGCTGGTTGTTGAGGCAGTGTGAACGGTGGTGGAGGCGCCTTCTCCCTCTCAGCCTTGGCGGCCGAGATGGATGGCGGATGATGCGGTGCGGCATGATCAAGCATCACGGACGCCTTGTCAGGGTGCGCCTTGGCGGCCAGAGGAGATTGAAGGCCTTGCATGGCGGCCATCTTTGTGTGGTCGAAGGGGCACTTGCCCCGGGGTTTGGCTGGTGTAGCCTCATCGGAAGTCGCTCCTGGCATCACGACGGGCGCCGGAGGCGGAGAAAGCGGCGGACCGTGGATCCCCTCGATGTCGTCGGACTGGTGATAGACGGGGACCGAGATGCCCCAGGGGCGGGAGGGCGATTCGCCAACGCGAACCTCCTTAAGCGGTCTGTCGAAATGACTCTCGCGCTCCTCCTGCGTGCTACGCTCGTCGTCGAGGGCGGTGGTCTCGCCGGCCTCTTCACCAGACAGGCTGGACGTAACAGCTCTGGCCCAGCTCTCTACGCGCTCGTTTGACGCCTTGTCCACGTTCTGCTGATCATGATCCTGCTCTTGCTCCGCCAACGGCAGCATGGGTTTGTGGAGATTGCTAAGCCCCTGGATCATGCTGACGAGGTTGCCGTACTTGGCATCGAGCTTCCTGATCTGGTCCTCATTCTTCTGGTACCGGCCGACGCAGACGGCGTGGCTGCGAGGCAACTCATGCTTGTGCGTCTCGACATAGTGCGCTATTTCCTCAGGTGAGTGCTGGTCCAGATAGCGGATGGGACACTTTGAAGCCGATCCGTTCGCTCCCGGGGCTGGCTGCGACGTGGTCTCTTCGTACATGGCAGCGCAGATTGGGTCTGTAGAGTGGTGAGGGGTCGGATCTCCCGCCTCGACCGTGTTCAGTGGACCACCGTCGGCATCTTCGGCAACCGGTGCCGGACTGGCAGCTGCAGAAAAGGGACACTGCAGCTGGCCCTTTCGTCCTTCGACGGTGAAATCTTGCTCCAACGCGGTCGACATGGATGTATCGCTGCGAGACTTGTGCGACAGAGAGCCTCTGCTAGAGGCACTCGTCTTGCTGGGCTCGACCAAAGCTGCAAGGTGTTGCGCGGAGCGGCGACCGTCCCGGATAAGCAGGGCAATCTGATTGCGTGAGTCCAACCGTGACGAGCGCTTGGGCAGGGGAACCGCGTTCTGATCCTCGATCACGTCCTGGCGGCTGAGATCGGGCGGGAGCTGCAGCTTTGCCAGTGTCTCGGAGATCTCTGGGACAGCAGGCGCATGTCTGTCGGCGAGGTACTGGTACTGTTCGAGGCCAAAGTCAGCTCGATGTGCTCGCTGCCAGCGTGGCTGAAAAGCTTGAAAGATGAGGTAGAATTGGTTTCAAAGAAAACCAGAATCAGGTATTGGTAAAGTTTTTCGATCTTCGGTGCATTTGGATGCAGTCTCTTGATCTAGAGCTATGATATTCATCATGGAAGAGGGGGTGTTTTGTTTTGTGGAGGCAAGGCACCCAGTTGGGCGCTCGCTGACAAATTGACTAGCAAAGTGGTACGTACCTGCTCGTGGGCAAACCTGAGCTTGTGCTCCAGGATGGTGTTCCTGTCCGTCAGGCTTTGGACTTCATCGGCGAGTGCGTTGAACGAGTCAACGAGCGTGGACGTGTGCGTGATGTAGCTCATCACATTGTTGGCGCCTCGGTCTGAGCTTGCTGGGCAAGTCATCACATGGAGTGGTGGGAATGGGTAGAGGAAGAAGGAGGATGAGAAGAGATGGAAGAGTGGTGTGAAGAATTGGAGGAAGAAGTGAAGAGCAAACAGAACGCGCAGGTCGGGTTGGAGAAGGGATTGGTGAGGTGGGTCTGGACCCCGATCCCCGTGCCAAATTTGACACCCCACTTCGTCGGAGATTCACCGGCACCGACCTGCCTTGGCGCTTACGTAAATGGAGGGGCTCAGAATGGACAGCCGAAGCCACCTGCCATTGATCGACAGGTCCGGCCACCTTCTCAGGCTGACCTCACCTGCTGAGGAGGCCAGAATCACGCGGGGTTCATGTGTACAACGAGACATCATCCGTGTCAGCAGTAGGTATCTCGCTGAGCTTCCAGTCTTACTTCAAATTTAAGGTGCTTGCTGCGCAAGATTTCGGGCACGGTGCAACGGCCTCCAAGTCTTGCTTCCGTCTAGCTGCGCCATACCTCATACACATTGCTTCCTATACGGAGACCACCAGCGTTAGACATGGCTTCCAAGGCAATTCAGGCCGCAAGGCTCCTCAGTCGAAGGTCTCACGTCCTCCCAGGTAAGTTTACGCTACCCACATCGTTCACCACTCCCATTCGCCTGTGTCCCCTTCTAACCTCACTAGACCAACTGCTCGTCTCCGAGCTGTTCTTCGAAGTCCCCCAAGACTACAAGAACCTGTCCCGCGGCACCCTGCAGCTCTTTGGACGTACAGTGACCAAGCACGAGAGGCCCATAGTGCCCCTCAGCGATGCCGATGCCAAAAAGGCTGACCAGAAACCATGGCTCATCTACCTCGAAGGTGGCCCTGGTTTTGGCAATCGCGAGCCACAGGACAGCCCCATCACCCGCATGGCTCTGAGCCGCGGGTATCAAGTCCTCTTCCTCGACTACCGCGGTACTGGCCTTAGCACCCCCGTGTCCGCTGCCATGCTGGCCACCAAGGGCTCTCCCACCGACCAGGCGGCCTACCTGCGCCTCTTGCGAACCGACAACATTGTCCGGGACTGCGAGGCTGTCCGACACCTATTGACGGAAGACTACCCCGAGGAGAAGAAGCGCTGGTCACTTCTGGGTCAGTCATTCGGCGGATTTGTGTCCCTGTCCTACCTCTCGCTGTACCCTCAGGGTCTGAGGGAGGTCTTCATGACTGGCGGTCTGGCACCGGTAGGGAAGACCGCCGAGCAGGTTTACTCTGCTCTTTTCAAGAGGGTGATCCAGAGGAACCAGGCTTACTACCAGAAATTCCCCGAGGACGTTCAGAATGTCCGCCAGATCGCTCGTCACATCCAGGAAAAGGGAGGCGCTGTCGCACTCCCAGCCGGTGGCACGCTGACTGTGCCCCGACTTCTCACGCTGGGCATCGGGTTCGGCTTCCATGGTGGTCTTGATGCCGTCCATAGCCTTATCCTACGCGCAAAGACGGATCTAGAGCAGCTCGGCTTCCTCGATCGCCCCATTTTGTCTGCACTGGAGCGTGACAACCCCCTCGATACCAACATCATTTACGCCATCCTCCACGAACCCATCTATAACTTCAAGCCTGGCGTCCGATCAGGCTGGGCAGCTCACACCGCCGGCAAGTCCCTCGCGCAATACTCATGGCTTACCGACCCAGATGCCTTCTCTGCCGTCTCCGATGAGCCCCTCTTCTTCACTGGCGAAATGATCTTCCCTTTCCACTTCGACACGTACCCCGAGCTTATCCAGCTCAAGGCTGCCGCTGAGGAGCTCGCTGCCTACGACGACTGGCCTGCTCTCTACGACGAGGACCAGCTGCGCAAGAACGAGGTGCCCGTCTATGCGGCAAGCTACACCCACGACATGTACGTCGATGCCGACTTTGCGCGGGAGACGGCCGCACTTGTTCGTGGCTGCAAGGTCTACGAAACAAACGTCATGTACCACAACGCCCTCAGGGCTCGGACCAACGACATCTTGGGCGAGCTCTTCAAGCTCAGGGACGGCGAGATTGACTAGAGCCACTCCCGCTGGTCGGCGAAGCGCAGAGAGAAGAATTGTACAGCCTGTGAATTGACTACCCGAAACACCCCGCTATGAAAGAGACATCATTCGAGGAGATGACAGCAATGATGCTGTCCTCGTGCACTAACCCTGGTCCCCTTGCTGAAAACTTGTAACATCCCTCACCTTACAACCCTCCTCTCACACCTCAACCCCTCTTGCACAATCAGTCGAGCACATAAGGCCGCCCATAATTCGGCCCTGGTACCATACCCGGCATCAACGGTGGCGGACCCATCCCCGGCATGGGCGGCAGTGGCTCCATGCTCGGCAGCGAAGTCTGGTTCCCAAGGTCCGCCTCCCTCCTGACCGCGGCCTCACGAAGAATCAGCGTCGCAACCTCTGGGTTCCCTATGAGGAAGCTGCTCGTCTCCTCAGGGGCGCGCTGCCACAGCAACGGCTGCAGGAAACCGACGCGGGCAAAGACCATCTTGAGCAGCTCGTCGGACTCGGGCACCCCGATCCATAGATCGCCACAGAGCCGAAGCACCTCGGGCACCGCGGCATCAGGGCCGGCCGTCTCGAGCATGTCAACGACGTGCGAGCGGATCACGGTCTTGAAGTCGTCCATGAGGAATTTGCATGCGCAAATGTAGACCTCAAGGCTCAAAGTATACATCTGGAGCCAGGTGCGCATGTCTTCGCCATGGATGCGCCCACGCGGCGGGCCCTCGTCCTCTGGGCTGGACATGGAGGGCGGAAGGTGATGGTGGTGGTGTCGGTGGGCCCCTGGCCTGTTGTCCCGGGGGTCGACGCCGGGGGGCAAGGCACCTCGCTGTCTATCTCGTCGATGGCGGCGGTGCCGGTCGCCCGGCGGAGCCCCTGGATATACCACCGGCGCAGGGAACGCTGCAGGAGGCGGGGGATAGTTCCAGTACGGCGGCGGCATCGGCCGAGGACGGATGGGAGCGATGCCACAGTTCCAACAGGGCGCGCCGCCCTGGGGGGTCATGCAGCGCGGACACCGACACCCTGGGCGATGCGATCCGGGTCTCTTCTGCTGGGCTCGTTCCCAGGCGCGTCGCGCCCTTCGCTGCGACAGACGGCGGCTGCGCGCAAGGCTGGTCTCGCTCCCGGCGCTTTCGTCAGACGATGACCAGTCCGAGTCGGAATGGTGGCCGTGGTGGTGCCCGTTGATGTCCCTACCCTTGCCATTCTCTGTTTCTGTCTGTAACACGGATGCGACAGACCGTATGGGAACAAAAGTACCCTGATAGAGGAAAGCGACGACAAAGTGGAATATCGACGGGTCTTCTTCTGGCAGGTCCATGGACAGGGCCTGGGCCTCCTTGAAGGGTCCGCAGAAGGCTTTTTGGAAGTAGTCGCACCGGACGAGGACATCCAGATGCACGTAAAAGACCTGTTGGCTGGATCCCTGTCCCACCCGAAGAGGCACGACTGGAGCACTGTAGCGGCCGTCTGCCGAAGACAGCCAGAGATCCTCGCGCGGGTTGGGAATGTCCTTGCGCTTCTTCTTGTCGTACGCTGTGTCGATGACGACTACATCGGGCGTCACAGTCGAAGGTGCGCGCATCGCCTCGCTCAGTGTGCGGTTATTCGTCCTGTTCTGCCGACTGCTGCCGCTGCTGCCCTCGCCATTTCCCACAGTCCGCGACATGGTGAGCCGCAGCCGCCGTCGTCGTTCGGTCGACTGTCAATTGCGAGTACTGCCCCCCCGCGATACGATCTTGGGGAGAATGGCGTGGTAGCTTCACCGCCTTTGAGTACCAGCGACTGCAATGCAGAGAGGAGCAAGCGGCTTCGACTTTGTGCGCAAGTTGGGGAGAGGGACGAGAGGGAGGGGGGAAGAGAAGAAGAGGGTGTGTGTGAGCGACTTGACGTGCGAACATGTGCAGTTAAGTTAGTACATGGGCGAAGGCTTAAAATTCTATGTCAAGAGCACAGGACACAGGCCAGGCAGCCACACGAGCTTGACCGAGCTGCAAGTCGAGGACCAATTGGGGGGACGAGGCAGCCAGATGGTGTGTAGCCAGGCTGGCTGTGACGCCGGATGAGGCGTGAGGCGGACAAGACACGGCCGAGGCCTGCCTGCAAGTCGCCGTTGCATGGGAGCAGCGCAGTCCCCCCCTCTCGACCGAGTCTGGCCTCCTGTCCGCGCCAGTGCCTCCAGTGAGGCCGCCGCAATGGCTCCGGTCCGTTGCACCCTCACGCGCCGCTTTGTCGTGCGACTGACTGGTCATGGTGGGCGATTGTATCGCACCTGAGGCCGCTCATGGTGCCCCTGGCAAATCTGATAATCGCACAGGCATGCATTTCAGCTAGCCCGTATCGCGCACACCGTGGACGGGCCCCGCGACATCGACCGTAACCCGGGAGACCAGACCCAGCGCATATCGCGGCTATGAAGCGAGAGCAGCCTGGCCTGCTGTCGCTGTCGCCAGATCATTCTCTACCATGTGCCGGGACCGGAGCTTACCGGGACCGACAGGGCAATACAGATGAGCTGTTTCGCTTTCTTCATCCCCCGTCGTGATCGGGGACACCGGGACACAGCAGGTGGCATGCAGTGTACCAATTACGGCTTCTCACGGACATGCGGCGGCATGCATGGCGTGCATGTGGGTGATTGGAGGTACCTGGTGGCAGCAGGGCCAGGGCCAGAAAGTCAGCCAACTATGGGTATTCATTGGGTCTCGTACACTTCCGGCAGGCCCCCCCATGCCCCCCCTTCATTCCTCCTCCAGGTCCTGTTGCATCTCCGCTTCTGTTCTCCGTCAGTTACTCATCCAGCAGAGGCTCAAGGGACTCGTCGGCGGACACTTACGCCATATGCGGTTGGCCGAGTTGGAGATGACCTGGGCCTTGGCCAACAGCTTCTCCTCGTACAGTTCGCTTTCCTGACCTTTGATGCGCACCTTGCTTGGTTGGGCCTGTCATCGTCAGCCCGATCCCCTGCGTGTGTTGGCAGTAGAATGGATCTTACCTGCATCAGAATGGGAACAAGCTCCTTGGGGTCCGCGTTGGCCACTGCGGCGACGCTTCGGAGCCCGTTTTCCCAGAACATTCGTCTTGATATGGTGTCAGCAGAAGAATCGCCCATACGGTGATCCACACGTACGCAGTCCTGCTTTTGACAAAGGTGATCTTCGCAAGGGCAAGCAGGTCGGCTCTTGCTCCGGCCCTGAGTCGGTCTGAATAGTGGTCGAGTGCGGCCGACATGATGCTTCACATTCTCGTCAGCTCCACTGCATCTCCTCGTCACAGTCGGGAGGACCCTTACCCCCAGCCCATCTGCTGACAAAACTTGATCATCCCGGCAGCGAACCCGTGGCAAGACTGCGACAAAGTCTGGACCGCTCCTCGAGGAACGTCGTACTTGCGGGCCACGATGTGGATGGGCATCTCGTTGCACAAGTCCCGCAGTTGCAGTGCTAGGTAGCAACGACGATAGACCCGGGCCACGTCCTTTTCCTCTGGCGTGGACTCCTTCAGTGTACCACCTTGTGCTCTGCGACATGTAAGCGTTGACCAGGATCCGGGGGAGCGAACGTTACGTGCAGTCGGTTGATGACGGCTGGCTTGACACCCAGGAACCCCAGCGCTCGATGGCCGCTGTCGTCAAGTCCCTCCATCTCGTTGCGGAATATCTTCCAGTTGATGCCCGCCATGTTGTCCTGTACTGGCGTAAAGGTATAGAGGAGATGCATGTCGCCGTCCATGACAAATGCGCGCAGAGCTCTGGCAAGCTCATCGTGAATGAAGGTCCCGTCATCTGGATCCAGCGCTGACGCCACGATTGCCTTCCCCAGCTGCGTCGGGGCATAGTTCTCCATGGCGTCCACCGTCACGTACTTCATGGCGACCAGGCTTTCTAGCCCTCTGGTGACACACTGCTCAAGCAAATCGAGGTCGCCAGACTGTGCCAGCAGGGTCTTGCTAGCGTACTCCTCAACCGAATCTCTGCTCGTTGCCAGACGGATTGCAATGATTTCCAGCAGAGCTCTATGACGGGTCAGCCAGTTTGCACGGCGGACATGGGGAGGAGGACATGCACTTACCGCTTGATCCTCTGCTTGTCGGTATCTAGTGAACTGGTCACCTTTGGAAGCTCGGCGTGCATCAGGTCGACAACCTGCTCCAGCTCCTCCTTACGACAGCACAGGTATGTCTCTCCCACCTCATCTTTGCCCTTTCTGCCGGCACGGCCACGCATCTGTCGCAGCATCGATGGGCCGACGAAATCACGACCCATTCTAGCGCCGTGCAGAACCACTCTCCGGGCCGGCCTGTGGTTGATGTCAGCGGGTGGATGGGAATCGTGGAGAGAAGAGGTCGTTTACAAATTGATGCCCGCAGCCAAGCTACAAGTTGCCACGCAGACTTTGAGCACGCCTCCATCGTAGCCATTGGCGATCAGATCTCGTTCTTCGGTTGTAAGGCCGGCCTATGATTTTTAGCAATGACACAGGTACCGTCAAAGTGAAGAGTACTGACATCTAAAAGCAGAGTCGTCAGTAGGAGTTCGATATGAGCATGTAGGGGGTGCAAGACTCACGATGGAATGCAACACCAGCTGGAATTGTCTGTTCGAGTACGGGATCCAGGCCAGTGCTGAGACTCCGAAGCTCTGCAAGCAGGTTCACCCTTTTGTTTGCCGTCTCCGCGTCAACCTCATTTGCTTGTGGCAACACACGCGCGATGAGCTTGGCATCCGATTCGCATGCCGAGCGACTGCTAGCGAACACCAAGACGCCGTATCCTTGCCTCGCCGTCTCGTTTGCGAGTGCCACGACTGCATTGAGGACAGCATCCCGCAGTTCTCGATGTTCTGATGACTGGATTTGCCGCAAAGGGGTAGCGGCTGCCGAGCGAGGGCCGCTCTCTGCGGCACTGAGCTTGGAGGCGGTATTCAGCAACTCACTAGTAGTGGCGGCCGGGTAGATCTGACCCTCGTACACGAGATGCTCGTCGACAGGAATTGGTCTGTACTTTGTCTCGTAAGATTCCGCCTCCAACCAGTCGGCCAGAAGCCTGATGTTCTGTATCCACCATGTCAGCTCGAGAAGACTGGCTGTCAGGCGCACGTAGACCACCTACGGAGAGTGTTGCGCTCATGCCCACAATCTGAACGGGTTGAGGCATGGTGAGCACTTTGGTGGCTAATAGCTCCATCAGATAGCCCCGATGGTCATCGTCAATCATGTGGAGTTCATCAAGAACGACAATCTTGAGGTCTCGGATAGAACAGTCATCAATAGCGGTGTTTATCATCGCATTCGCCTGCGCAGTCGTCAGTTCCCTGGAGCACCTGGTCCGCAAGAGCATAGCTACCTTCTCAATAGTGCAGACGCCGATGTCAAAGTCGGCCCAGGTCGCCTGAACCGTGCCGCCTCCAAAGAAACCGACGACTCTGACCGTATTCTCATCCGCTCTGCGCCGCCAGAGTCGGGTCTCGTCGTTGATAGCAGGCTTGTCACACTTGGGTAGGCCTGCGACGATGTTCCGCAGCCACCTGACTTTTTCTTGTACAAGAGCAACATAGGGCAAGACAAGAAGAGCTTTCGCCCCTTTCTCCCCGAGTACTCTCTTAAGCATAAGCACTGCACAATAGTCAACGACCATAGGTCAGGTGCTGCGGAGAACGTGACAGGACTGACCATCTGCTACCAGAGATTTCCCTCCGCCGGTAGGAGCACTGTAGACAAGATTTCTCTCGCCAGAAAGAAGGCCGGGGCCCAGCAAACATGACTTCTGCCAAGGGTAGATGCTTCGGATGCCAAGATTAAGGAAGTTTTGTATCAAGGGTGATGGCAAGCCATACACGGGGTGGGCAAGGGAAAGTTGAGGGTCAATAGACGCTGATGGTGTCGCCTGAAACGCGATTCTCTGTGTGTACTCGGACGGGCCTTTTGGGGTCAGCTCGAGAGACACGATGGGACTTGCTGTAATTCGAGGCAGGGAAGGCGGCAAGCTGAAGCTCCTCTGGGGGCCGGCGGCGTGGCCGGTATGTAGTGCCTTTGCGGAAGCAACATGTTCGGTTCCCGAAAAAGACCGCTTGTGTCCGGCTATGGTGGTGGTAGAATACAGCGACTTGGTGTCTTGTGCCTGTTGAACCGATGTCCTGTGCCAGAGGCCATTGCTTGCAACCATGATAGGTCGAGTACAATCAAGGGGCGGTATCAAACATGGAAGCAAACGGAAGCTGAACAGGAGCAAGGAGGGGCCCAAAAAACCAAGAAAACAGAGCGCAGGCAGTCATCGGGGCCGTGGTGCATCTGGCAGAGCATCAAGACTCGTCGCCAAAATGAACGCGTCGTGACAAATACGTCGGACACGCGGGGTCACGTGCTAGGCAGTGACGCGCTACGTCCAAACAAGGCAAGCCCTAGTCATCCCTCGCAGCCAATCAAAAGCCACCCAGGGCTCCTTACCCCTCGACGACGGGCGGGCGGGTGCAGGGAGGTGCGTGGCAGCGGTTGGGTCCGGTGGCATGCGTTGGCAGGAACCGGGGGTTTGTAACCTGTGCCTGCAGTACACCAATCGCTCGCTTCCGGATGCCATCTGCCCTGCCTGCCGCCCCTGGGGCCGAGGCAGGGGTTCCCGCCTGCTAAAAGGGAACGGGAAGTGTCCGAGGCGCATGCGACCGTTGGGGCCTCTGTTCTTCCTCTGTGGGGATTATGCATCAGGGCAATTGGTATGGGACTCTGCAATGATGTGATTAATGATTCAAATTGTTTGGAACGCAGGAGGCGGCGGCGGCGTCGGGCAGAAGGGGCGATGGTGGTGGTGGTGCCAGGCGGGTGAGGTGCCCCGAACCCGGAACTTCCCCAGCTCGTCTATCTGGACCCTCCACTCTCATCCGTCCGTTCATTCATTCATCCAACCTCCCACGACACGACCCCGGCTCGCTTCGGACGACCACCTCGCCATTTGGTCGGTCCATCTTTCAGGTGCAGCCACTGCAGCACTGCATCTTGCATCCTCGAAAGCCACTGTGGATGGGAGGTCTCGACGTTTGATTGATCGCTTCGGGCTGCACTGCAGGCACAGGAGATGTTTCCCTGGTCGCGACCTTCCAGTTCGCGCCAGTCTACTAGGCCCACCCCCTGATGTCGCCTCATCGTGGGGCAACAGACGACACTTGATGAAGCCGACCGCACCCTGTCGCCAGCCATCCACCGCAAGAGACACGTCACGATGCCCATCCAAACGCGCACAAGGACAGTTTGTAGAGACGCATCAATCAGTGTTTTTTTTAATTTGATTTTTTGATTTTTTTGACAAAATATGGTCGCTCATATCGTCGCCCATCGCGCGTGGTCTGGGCCGGGGGGAGGGATAGATGTCAAGCTTCCGAGGACGTGCCCTCGGATCATGGCTTCTGCAGCGACCGTGCAATGTGCGACGAGGCTTTGGGGATCGACGACATGTAGTCAGAGGCATCGCGGTACTCCGCGGGGGGTGATAACATCCAAGGCGCGGAGACCATGCCGCCTGTTCCATTCCGATCGATTTGAGGGAGGAGATATGCCCCACAGCCTCGAGCTCGTCGAGACCATGTATGTATTTGTCGGCGACGAGAAACCACAAAGGGGGGACTGTTTGGGCCGTTTGAACCTGTCCCAAGTTCCCCTCGGAGTGTTTTGTCGCATGCGAGGAAGACATCTGGGCAGCATGGTCAGGCTGCCAGTCGAATGGGGTGTGCCCCACGAACTGATTGACCCCTGAGATCTGCACCGCCATGCCGGCGAGCGACATACAGTAAAACTCGGCCACGGTTTGCTTCGTCGCTTCCCAAATTGTTCCAATAAAACACCGATCGTTCATGTCCACATCCCTGGGGAGGATTGGATACTCCTACTGGACTTTTCAGTTCGGACGCTGTATTAGCCCATCCCATCGCGGCGATTTTGCAATCAGGCTTGTCCTCATTGGGCAGCCAGGGGGGAGGGGGGAGGGTGCGGCGCCGCCCGCCTCTGGTATCTCGTCCGTGCTTCCACCATGTTCCAGCACCTCGGTCGCCGGGCATAGAAAAAAAGCAAGCTGCCAGGGTGGACAGCATTGTGTGGCGCAGGATTGGCGCAGACACCGCAGTAAGGATTCAGCCATCAGCCATCTCATCACGAGGCGGCGTCAGCGGGACGGGACACCATGCCGATCGTCTCGAGGTGGGTGGTCTCTCTACGTCCTGTGTCTGGTCTGGATGGGAGTGACGGACTCCACACTCCGCACCGCGCGCGCCGCACCGCACCGCACCGCACCGCTGGTTGTTTGATTGCCCCAAGCACAACATCGGCCGCACACGGTTGCGATGGTGGCGCGCTTACACGCCGTGCTAGTCATCTTGCGCCGCTGCAGCCCAGGCACTCGACATCGCGAAAGGCTGACGTGGATGACAAGTCAAAACGCGTTTAGTCGGACTGGTTGTGAGAAGAAGACCTGTTGTCGGTGGACGTGGGCAGCAAATCTGGTCAGGCAAGTCAGGGTGCTAGGTAGCGGAGGAGGGGGGGGAGGGAGGTCGAGCGGCTTGGCTGATCCTCCTTTTCGCATCGTGGCGGTCGTCAGGTCACGTCTCCACACCCACGAGTTTGGTTTGAGCCCTTCCCGGTTTGAAACGCAAGATGCTGGCCGTCGCCCCCAATTGCAACAATCCGTTGCAACTCTAGGCATGCGAACTACATTTCCGATGGACACCCGTGAATATTTGATTCGGAAGATGAACAGAGAGTCCAAGATACCAGGGAGATGTGCCAGGACATGCCCGCTCCAGACATCGGAAAATCACCGGGGTTCGTCAGGCTTGATGAGTCGAGCTGGCCGGCGGACGGACGGGCGGTCGGGTCGACGCTAATCAACAGCGTCTAGAACACCTGAATCAGTGTCGCGACACCGGGGTGGGTGCCCTGACATCTCTGCCTTCGGATAGAGGTGCTCTGTCTGTCCAAGTGGCTGCTCCCCGGACTCGAATGTATGCTGCCCCAGTTGAGAAACTTCAGCCATAGCGGTGCGCGTCACAAAGGATCCGGGGAGGAAGAGGCTGACACTGCCTTTTAGGCTGCAATCGCCTCCTGTTGCTTGGGGGGCGCCCTCGCGGCTAGGAGGCAACGCCGCCAAGACCGGAGGTTGATTATGGGGGGAGGGGGCTGGCGGACGCTCGACATGCAGGTGACATTGGCTGGATCCAACCCGCACAATGAGCCTGCACACGGGGCCTCCCAGAGAGAAGGCAAACACCGTAGCAAAATAGGGCACATGGCGGGGTAGAAACGCTTTTCTGGCAAGGTGCCGCGGCAGAGGGCGTAACTACAAGTAAAGCCATCGCTAGACCCATACCTTTCTAGAATCAAGGGTCATGGTAGTGAAATGTGGGCAGGGCCTGAGTGTGGCAGACGGAGGATCGGGGGATAAAACCTCATCAAAGAGGTTGCGCCAAATGCATGGGCGCAGGGGTCTGGACGACCCGATGCCACCCACTTGACAGCTTCTGGCGGGCATGGAGCGCGATCGACGCGGCTTGCCAGGTGATTCGACGTCCACATCATGGACGTGGACGTGGACGATACTACAGAGCGGCTCGCCGTGGGGGGAAAAGCCCAGCGGTGCGCAGACGTGGGAGTCACGCGGGTCGAGTGGGCGGCTGGTGGTCGATCTCGCCGGTGCGGTGAAGAGACTGGGCTAACAATGCAGGACAACAGCTTTTGGGGGGAAGGCGGGGGGAGGGTGCAAGTTGACGAGGGAGAGTCAAAAACCCTTTTGCAAGCATGCATTTGGGGGTGACGATTCGGCGTCGTGGCCGGGCTTGGGCGCGCTAGCGGGGAAACCTAACAGCTCGAGGCGTAAAATTTGGGGGGACGGTGAAGAATGTCGGTCATCATGCAGTGGGCGTCGTCGGGCTCTCATCGAGAGAAACAGGAACGGGGGGTCCACAGGCTGCTGCCACGATGCGTTGAAGTCCATGTACCGGTGGCACACACACCCACGAGGAGGATATATGGGCTTGGGGAAAGGGGGGAGAGCCGGCCGGCGAGGGCGAGGGCGAGGGCGTAATTAATTACCTGCCTGCCCGGGAGGAGCCCGCCCTTCCGGGAATCGTCATCCTTGGCCTGGGGGGGGTAGTCGGGTTTTGTTATGACTAGGAAAAGCCGCCCCGTCCGTTTCGTCCATCCGTTTGGGAGGGGGGCGGACGAGTCGGCACAGACGGGAGGTGCAGACAAGGAAAGGGAAAATAGGGACATGGACGAAACCAGTGCAAGGGGACGGTGCGCGTCGGACTACACTACACAGCACTGCGTCCGAGGCTGGGCTGGCTGGGGGCGGCGACATGGCAGGCGACCCAACTCGAGGAGCGGCGTGGTGCCACAAGACTGACGACAAGACCAAGTACGGTGCGACGGCGTGGCGACGTGAGGGTCTTCTGGCTTGGGCTGTGTTTTTCGAACGTCACATCTGCCGAGGGGATGGGGACGGAAGGCGGGCACGGCGAAGACACAAGCGAGACGACACATGTCGTGGGCATTTGGCGTGTCGGCGGGCAGAAAGAGAGAGAGAGAGTGTGTGGCAGAGCAGGGAGCGAGGTTCGCCAGGACCCAGAAAACGATGCTGGCCACATCCCTGCCGACCGCCACAGGACCAAGACTCGATTTGCGCGTGCACCATCGAATCGAGCGTCATCCGCGGCCGATGCCAGCCCCGGGTGGAATGAGCTGCCGACCGCCCGCCATCTCTCCCCAAGTCCCCTCCCAACCTCAGCAGCCAACGCGATGAGCTGTGACGAGGATGGCCGATTGCATATGCTCCAGGATGACTTGTCTACTGCTGCTCAGCTGGAGAAGGATGCAAGCCCAGCATGTCTGTCCGTATTGGCATGCTTGGTTGGCGTCCCTCGGTGATGGGACGTGTCGGGGAAAGACCCCATAGGGCCCAGTGCCGGGGTAATGGACGGCATGCCGGGTCAAGTCAGCAAGGGCCAGCAGCCTTCCACGAGGCAATGCTGTCAGGGCCAGACATGATAATACAAGGCAAAATAGGCAGAAGGGGGCCGTTTGAGGTATGGACCGATCGAGGCGACCGGTGGTCTGAAGGGCGGCCCAATAAGTAGGATTAGCCTGCTCTGCAAAGGTTGGTGTGAGGTCGCCTTTTGCTCGGGAGGACGTGAGGTGTGAGGTGCGAGAGAGAGCCGGCCGCCGGGTCTGGGAGCGTGCGTGATGGGCGCTGCGAGGCGGGTACAAAGGTACCATGTGGGTCCAGTAGCGAGTAGACCCCTGTCAGGTCACAGTACTATCAAAATGGGCAAGCGAGGGCACCTTGAGCAAGTATAGCGACCTCATCGCCCCAGGGACGGTACCTCGAGCCGCCCCATCAGGTACCAGAAAGAGGCGCTCCAGACCCGGTCGGGACATGGAACTGTTGTAAGGTCAGGTAAGGAAGGTACGGTAGGGGACCACTGACAGTGCTCTGCTCAGTGCTGGTGCTTTGCTTGCCTTTTGGTGGTGGTGCTTCGACGTTTCCTCCAGTCCATTTGCCTGGGAGCCGGACCCATCGCTCTCAACTTCTTCCTCTTCTCTTCCCCGGCTCACATCTTCTCCCTGCCGACACCTCACTCTCTCGACCTCGCCCAATATCGATCAGGGCTTCTAACTCTCACCATCCCTCATCTTCGCCCCGACAAAGTTTTCCCACACCCACCCACCCCATCACCTCGTGCACCCTCCATCTTCCTTCTCCCCCCGGCCCCAGGCGCCATCTCTCTCTCTCTTACTCTATCTGCCCTTACCTGCCAGGCGAACATCACTCACCACCCACCACGCGAAAAGGCAACCTGCCCATCGCGATCTTCGCCCCGGTCGGCCCAGCACACTCTCGAGATCCTGCCGGCCGCCATACTCCTACTTCCTTCACCTTCATGGGATTTCAGAAGTAGCCCTTCAGATCATCTTTTTGTTTGGGGCAGACTTAGATAGAATCGCTCCCCAGGACGGGACCGCGTCTTGATGGACAACGGTGTTTGTCCGCCGCCCTCAAAGACGAGTCCTACACCACACCTGGCCCTCTCGCATTCCCATCTTCGTGGGAAGGGCCTTCTTGTTTACCTTTCTGCCCGCCACTTCAGCGCGCAATAGGGACACATCACCCATCAACTTCATCATCATGGCACAAAAGTCCACCGCATCCAGCCCTTCGGCTCGCCAGTCGGCCAGTGCCACACCCGCTCCAGACTCGGTCGAGGCCACCACCAACACTCACCACACCTCGGGCTCATCTACGCCTATCGTCCAGGCTAGTATGAACGACCCAGATGCTACGGCCAATTCCAACGGATCGCAGCCCATGACAACATCAAACTCGGCCAGCTCGGATACCGCCGCCGCCACGGCCAGGGATTCGGCCCTCGCTGCCGCAGTCGCTGCCGGCGACGGCGCGTCGCCATACGGCACCAGGTCGCGCAATCGTACCGGCACCTCCAGGCCAAACTACGCAGAGGACAAGGACATTGACGCTGAGATGTTTGATTACGTCCCTGACAAGAAGGATGCCGACGTCAAGAGACCCTCGCGCCAGGGAAACCAGCCGGCAGCCTCCACCACCGCTGCCACCGCATCAACCACGTCGGTCTCACAGGAGTCATCGCGCGCAAATGGATCCGCGCGGAGAGCGCTTGCTGGCACTGCGGATGAGAGCAAGACGAGCTCCTCGCCAAACGGCGTCAAAGAGGCTGCTGTTGCGTCCTCGACTGCCGACAAAGCCGCCGGCGCCGGCGTCGCTGGCGGCTCCAACCCCCAACCCCAAGCAGCCGCCCTCCCAACGAAGAAACGAAAGGCAGCGCCTTCATCCGCCTCTGCATCGCAACCTCAGACTCCGGCGGCCTCATCCAGCAATGGCGCGGTTACGGCAAGGCGATCGGCGGCAGGCACGCGCGGCAGCTCATTCGCCGACAGCAACATGCTGTCCTTTGAAACTTCCAACTCCATGCTCAACAGGCACGGAGCGCTGGTGGCCGACGATGGCACGGTGCTGGTGCCAAACGGTAAGTGCGCGGCGGGGACGCGAAACGTCAATCGACGGCTCCCCATGAATGAAGACCACGAGACGCTGACGAGCCCTGCACAGACATGGTTTACCTGGTGTGTGAGCCGCCCGGTGAGCCGTACTACCTGGGCCGCATCATGGAGTTCCTGCACGCGTCGAACGACACCACCAAGCCCATCGACGCGTTGCGCATCAACTGGTTCTACCGGCCCAAGGACATTGGCCGCAAAACCAACGACACGCGGCTTGTGTTCGCGACGATGCACTCGGACATTAGCCCGCTGACGTCGCTGCGTGGCAAATGCCACATTCAGCACAAGGCCGAGATCCCGCGCATGGACGAACATCGCAAGACTCCCGACTGCTTCTGGTACGAGAAGCTGTATGATCGCTACATCCAGAAAAACTACGACCTCATCCCCACGACCCAGATTGTCAACGTTCCGGAGAAAGTCAAAAAGGTCCTGGACGAGCGCTGGAGGTTCGTTATTGTGGAGCAGGGCCGTGGGAAGGAATTCACTAGCGCCATGAAGCTGTGCAAGCGGTGCGGCGGATACTGCGCAAGGTATGCACGCGTCCCATTCGCCGGGGACCCCCCTCCCCCTCCCCCCAATCTCACTGGGCGCCAAGTCCCNCCCCTGGAGACCACTGTCTGACACGCCCCTAGCAATGACTCGGTCGACTGCGCCGTGTGTAAGAACACCTACCACATGAACTGTGTCCGCCCCCCCCTGCTGAAGAAGCCCTCTCGGGGCTTTGCCTGGTCATGCGCCGCCTGCAGCCGCGCCCAGGAGCGCAAGCTCGAGGCCCGCCACACCCCTAACATGGCCGCCGGTGAGCTGGACGATGATGAGGTCTTTGACGATGACGACGACGAGATGCAGGGCGTCGACACGGGTCGCACCTCACCCGCCGACGACGACGACTCCCACCGCCATGGGACCGCTGAGCAGATCTACCAGGCCAGCCTGTGGCCCTGGCGCTATCTCGGCATGCACTGCAGGCCCGAGGACGCCCTCGACTACGACGACCGCATCTACCCCCGCGCTAGCACCCGCGTCGGCCCCCGCCACCAGGCTCCCGTCTTGCCCTGGCCCGGCCAGCCCGTCGAGTATCTCAAGCCACTCGATTTCAAGAAGAACGGCAAGAAGGACACCAAGTCCAAGGAGGCTCTCGCCGCCTACGAGGCCGAAAAGGCCCGTCGCGAGAAGTTGCCCAAATGGGTTCAGGACGCCCCTCCCGGTTATGTTGCCCGCGGCGGCGACGGTGACGGAGAGGAAACGGCCGAGCTGCTCTATCGCCCGCCAGCCAAGGACGACAGCAAGCACACCGATGCCGCCATGGACGCCTACCTCGAAAAGGCCCTCGCGCTGGCCCCCAAGTTGGACGTCGACCCGCGGTCGACCAACCTCAGGGACGCAGCCGTCGAAACGTACTTCACAACCGGCTACGATGAGAAGGCTGCCTTGGCACGCCTGACCCTGCTGGACACGGCCGCCATCAAGGACCCCTACCTCACACCCGCCGAGGTCAAGCGCTTCGAGGACGCTGTCGGCAAGTTCGGATCGGAGCTCGGCGCCATCACGCGCCATGTCAAGTCGCGCCACTACGGCACTATCGTGCGCTTCTACTACATGTGGAAGAAGACTAAGAACGGCAAACAGATCTGGGGCAATTTCGCCAATAGAAAGGGTAAGAAGGAGGCCAAGAAGGCCGAGGCCGCCGCCAGCCGCCTCCAGGACGACATTGCCGACGACGTCGATGATTCGGCCTTTGACGCCGACAAGGCAGCCGAGAAGAAGAAGGCATTCATCTGCAAGTTCTGTCACGTCAAGCATTCGCGGCAGTGGAGGAGGGCCCCCAACGCCTCGAGCGCCCCGGTCACCGAAAACGGAGGCAAGAATAGCCAGAAAGAGAAGGCCAGCCAGTACATCCAGGCCCTCTGCCGCCGCTGTGCTGAGCTCTGGCGCCGCTACGCCATTCAGTGGGAGGACCTTGAGGAAGTCGCCAAGAAGGTGGCTCAGGCTGGAGGAAAGGCCTGGAAGAAGCGCCAGGATGAGGAGGTGCTCAAGGAGCTACTGTCCGCCAACGAGATGCGCGCCATCTACGGTACTCCGGAGCCCCCTGCCGTCAGCGCGCCGCCCGCTGCGACCGCCCAAACCACAGGGGAGCCGCCGCGCAAGAAGCTCAAGGGCATCCCCGACAAGGACTCGGATGCGGCCTTCTCGGACTCGGGTCCTGTCGTGATCAAGAAGGAGAAGAAGACCGTGGAGAAGCCCGCTCCTCCGGCTGTCCCCGAGATCCCCAAGCCCAAGACGATGCCGTGCGCCATCTGCAGCGAGGTGGAGCCCCTTGGAGATCAGCACCTGTCCTGCAAGGACTGCCGTCTCACTGTTCACCGAAACTGCTACGGCGTCGTCGATGGACGCCCCTCGGGCAAATGGAGCTGTGACATGTGCGTCAACGACAAAAATCCCCAGGTCTCGATCGTATGTTGCCCCGCTCAGATGCTCCCTTGTCTTTGGCCTGATACTGACGATTCTCGCAGGATTACAAGTGCGTGCTGTGCCCCCACGACCGCACGGAACACGACTTTGTTGATGCCCCCAAGCCTTCGACCAAGAAGAAGACCGAGAAGGAGAAGGAGCGCGAGCGTACTGAGCGCGAGCAGGCACAGAAGGCGGCCGAATTCTACCGCAAGAAGCAGGAGGATTCTGGCCGGCCCGTCAATCCCCGCGAGGCCCTCAAGCGAACGGCAGACAACAACTGGGTGCACGTCACTTGCGCAATCTGGACGCCCGAGGTCAAGTTTGAGAACCCCAAGGCGCTGGGACCCTCAGAGGGCATCCCTTCCATCCCAAGAGCGAGGTACGACGAGGTCTGCAAGGCCTGCAACCACAAGGGCGGCGCTTGCGTCTCATGCCACCATTGCAAGGCTCCTGGTAAGTTGACTCCTTTCCTCTCTAAGGGCTTCTGTTGCTAACTCGGCGGCTCAGTCCATGTCGAATGCGCGCGCCAGCACGGCTACCTGCTGGGCTTCGATATCACCCCGGTCAAGGGATCTCGAAGGGACCAGCACTCGATCGTCACGGTCAATGGGGAGAGCGGCGCCATGTCGGCGACCGTGTGGTGCAAGGAGCACGCCCCGACCAAGACAGTGGTGCATAGAATGCACTCCATCGTCAACGAGCAGGGCCTGAACGCCCTGAAGCTCTACGCTCAGACATGCAAGCAGGCTGACCTGACGCTGACGGGCACGGTTCGCAAGGCCAACCTCATCCTGACGGCGGCCAAGACCATTCCGGCATCTGTGACTCCTGCTATGCGCCGGGCGTCGACAACTACGCTGCCGCAAAACGGCGTCGCTCACGAAAAACACAGCGAAACGGCTCCGACTCATCAGCCTGGAGAGAAGCTCTGCATCACGTGTGGTGTCGACGTCACCCCGCGATGGTGGCCTATCCGCACCTCGGACGAACGGGAGCTCATCAACGGACACTACGGCTCGTTGGGAGCTGAGGCGCAAAAGTTCATCGAGCAGAGGAAATTCCAGTGTCACAAGTGTCACAAGATGGGCCGCAAGCCCAACTCTCACCCTCCAAGGGAGCCTTCGCCCCAAAGGGAGGTCGCCCAAGCGGCCCAACCACCGCCGCCTGCTTCTGGCCTCGTCGCACCCCAGCTGCGCAGCCCTCCCCTGCCACAGGCGGACTCGGCAAGGTCCAACATGTCGTACCCATGGGGCGCCACGGCCTCTGTCGCGGCAGTACCACCGGCGCATGCTTCCCCGACAGCACCGCACCCGATGACCCCGACGGTCCCGGCTGTACAGGCGCCGTCCCTGGTGCCCATGCACCACGGTGCCATGGGTGCGGCACCACCGCCGCCGCCTTCTGGAGTTTTGTCGTACGGCGCCTCGGGACCGAGGTACCCTGACTGGCCAGCAAGGCCCCCTACCCAGCACGGCTCGCCGCCCCGTCAGATCAATGGCGGACCACCGCCTCTTCAGCAGGTATCAATCGGCAACCTGTCATCGCTGCGGCCGCCGCCTATGGCCATGTCTACTGCTCCACCGATGCCGCCGGCCATTCCCAACGGCAACCACCACGGACTGCCCATCCATAACGGACTTCCTCCGTCGCCACGGCGCATCGACGGACACCCACCTCCCTTGGTGCATGCCTCTCCCTATGGACCTGGTTACCACCACCCCCAGCAGCCGCCGCATGGCCTTCCGAACGGAGCGCCACCACCACCGCCGATTCGCGGCCCAGACAGCTTCGCGATGGGACTCATGTCACAGCGTCCGCCTTACTCTCCTCACGGCGGAGTTCAGGGTGGCCGAGACGGTGTTCACGGACGGGATCCACGTGAGATGCCAGGCCCGTTGAGCGCACCCAACATGCATCCTGCCGAGCAGCCGCCCCGAGCAGCGGGAGCGAGCACCAGCCCGTCTCTCCGGAATCTTCTGTCATAGACGCATGTCCTCTTTGGTCAGGTTGGAAAAAGGCGTGCTTGGGTAGCGGGAACAGGTGATGAGAAACGAGATTATGGACACTGTTGTGGACGCATGTGTTTCGCAGAGGAAAAGAGCGAGTAAAGGGGGACGAGGAGAGGAGGTGACTGTGTACAACTATACTGTTTTGTGTTATAATCTGGGGAGGCAACCCAGGAGGACGGGTTTGCGAGTTGTTCTTTACAGCGGGAGCTGTCCGGCGTTGGAGGAAAGTGTTGCTTACTCGATTAGATGAGCTTGGCGGACATGTCGCACCTGGCGAGGAATAGATTCAGTACAGTACGGACTGGTCGGTGAGCACCCGGTGAGTGAGGTGAGTGTGAGGTGAGGTGAGGGATGTGGACGGTCAAGGGCCCCACAACAAGGGGCTGATAGAGGTCATGTGATGTGGCGCTACCCCTTGATGTTGCGGCCAAGCGACGCGACGCTGCAACGGGCGAGTCCGCATCCCAGTTGAACGAACCCTGGAAATAGCATGGATCTCAGTGGCTCCCCACCTCCACAGGCACTAACCAGAAGCGCAGGAACGGCTGTCGAGGCTGTACAACAACACAAACGGCACAATCCATCAGGCACCTAGATTATAGATAGGGCGGGCAGGGCAGGGCGAGTCGGGGCTGAAGCTCGATTCCTGTGCTGGATGCACCAGATTTGGTCCAAGATCGGTTGGCTGTGTGGCCGAGTCATCCATCATCCTGAGGGATGAGATGGGATGGAGAGAGAGGGGGGAGGGGGCATGTCCCTGGTCATCCAGGGGCCCAGGGGCCCAACTCGAAATCGTCTCCGAAAAACTGACGTCGTAGCGCGGCGGCATTTGGGCCCTCTAATTTCCAGTCCCCCGAGCAGCGTTCCATGCCTGCTGGGCCAATGAGCAGCCTTAACTTGAGTGCACGATGGAGCGATCAGAGAGCCTGAGTGATGAGAGTGTGATCGTCCAGCACACGGGCTGGACCTTTGGTGCCAAGGGCTGTGCTATGAAAAGGTGGTGATGGAAGGAGCAACCGACACAGCTTTCATCAGTCCGGGTTGCAGTTGGCCGGTGGAGCGTGAAAGAGCATATCAGGCACGGGTGCAGCATTGTCCATGCCATGGTTACTGACCCAAGCAGTGGAGGTGTTAGTGGCCTGCCCTGCTTCAATGAATGCGCCCCCCTCAGGAACGTAGTGGTGACCCCCGTTTGCTGGCCCTAAAGCTCGGGTGGGCTCGTACCTCGCAAGTACCTCGCCCAATCCTCTGCCGCCCCGACCGCCCAAGCCCGCCCTGTCGAGGTGTCCCCCCCCCCTCCTCTCCCCGACCTGAGCCCACTAACATTTCTCCCTGTACTACCGCCGCCCGTCGGGAGCCACCATCAACAACCGGAACCACCAGACATTCTACCTCCCCCCCACGACCCTCGATCATTCTAGGAGTCGGGACGACCACAACCCTCGCTCGGCCAGGTCCCAGCCATTTCCACTATCCTTTGAACCTGTCGCCTCTCCTATCTGAAGCGAGTCGACCCTTCCGGACGTCCATGTCGGCTTCGACCACCACCGCCGCCCTCCTCCCCGACCGCCCACCCTGCCTCGCTGCCACAGTGTGGCCGACTTGTTCAATTGGGCACCCTCGAGCGACCTCTCGCCCTTTGGACCATCACGCGACTGCCTCTTGAGCCGCACTCTCCGCCGAACCTGCGGCATTACAAAAACACAAAACCCGGCAAGCCACCCTTTGCGGCGAACCGTACGATTTGCCGACCCTCTCGCTCCCTGCCTCTCTGCCTTTACGGTGCCTTCCCCCCGCTCGCCTTACCGCCCCCTCCAAAGGCGTAGGTCCCGACTCGGCTGCCCGGGCTGAAGCTGATGCCGACCGACGACGGCCCGACGATCACCCAGCACCTTCTCCTCCTCCGATTCCAGAGGCTGAAGGTCTCTTCGACATTACTCGGTCGTATCTCACATTCCCATCTCCGCGAGAGGCGAGCACGAGACTGAGAGCGACCCGATCCGACCACACTCGTTTCTAGAGGGCCTTGCGTCCACCGACACCATGGCCTCGTATCCCAACGACATGTCGGGCGACGACCGCTACCGCGAGGCCCCTCCCGTCATGCGCCCCGGTCACCCTATGGACGGGCCGTCATGGCAGAATGGCGGCCGAAAGACACCCGACAACATTCCGCCCGGCCGGACCTCGCGCTCTTCCCCAGGGCCAAAGACGCCTGGCATGGGCGACCGCGAACGCGACCGATCTTTGCCCGATCGTACCCGGGATCCTGACGCCCGGAAAAGCGGTGAGCGGACGAGATCTCGCCAGCGGAGCGGTCGTTCAGCCAGCGGTCAGCAGCGTGCCTGCAAGAAGTGCGGCGAGCCGCTGACAGGCCAGTTCGTGCGTGCACTGGACGGCACATTCCATCTGGACTGCTTCAAGTGTCGGGTAAGGACCGGCACCAACCATTCTCCCGATCGAATGCATCGTGACTGACGAGGGCGAGCGTGTAGGACTGCGGCCAAATTGTCGCCTCAAAGTTCTTCCCGGCCGACGACGAGAACGGCGAGGGCCAGTACCCGCTGTGCGAGACGGATTACTTCCGGCGGTTGGGCCTCCTCTGCTACCAGTGCGGCGGCGCCCTCCGCGGCTCATACATCACCGCCCTCGAGCGCAAATACCACGTGGACCACTTCACCTGCTCGCTTTGCCCGACTGTCTTTGGCGCTCAGGACAGCTACTATGAGCACGATGGCAACGTCTACTGTCACTACCACTACTCGACCCAGTTCGCCCAGCGATGCAACGGCTGCCAGACGGCCATCCTCAAGCAGTTTGTTGAGATCTACCGCAACGGCCAGAACCAGCACTGGCACCCTGAGTGCTACATGATTCACAAGTTCTGGAACGTGAGGCTCGCGTCTACCTCGGGCAAGGACAACCCTCTGTCCGGCCCCGACGACCCAGAGACCAGAAATGCCATTCGGGCGCTGGAGGAGCAGATGGAGGATAAGGTCTATCGCATCTGGAGCGTGCTGTCAACGTTTGAGGAGTCGTCCGCGGCCTGCATTTCCGACATGCTGTTGCACGTCAGCAACGGCGCCTACGTCGATGGCGTTCTTGTGGCTAAAAAATTCATCTGGCACGTTGAGGTGCTATTCAACGCAACCGATAGGCTGGATTTTACGACCCAGCAGCTGCAACTCAAAGGTATGTCCTTGTCTGACGAGAGTGCGCCGGCGCCAACAAGGCTAATTCGTTCGGACAGCTCTGTCTTATGGGCGAGAGGCTAAGCTCCTCTGCAAGAAGACCGTTTCCTTCTTCTCGCTACTCTCGAAGACCCAGGACACGGGCGCGAAGAAGCTGGGAGTCACCCAGGAACTCCTGTCGCTCGTTACAGGCCTCGCTCACTACCTCAAGCTTCTCATCAGGATTTGCCTGCAGGGCGCACTGCGCCTTGAGATCGACTCGAACAGCACCGACGGCCTCTACCAATTCCTGGACGACCTGAGCGATCTCGAGTCTCTCAAAGCCGACGACAGGTCCCTGCAGATCATGACAGGGTCTTCGCGCCTCTCCGGAAAGAACTCGGACCACTGCGCCCTGTGCAGTAAGTCGGTCGAAGACGAGTGCGCCCTCAACAGAGACAAGCGCTGGCACATTTCTTGCGTAAAGTGCACGAGCTGCAACAGAGAACTCGGCCGCCAGCTGGACGACGCGAGGTACAATGCCTTTGACAAGCGGATATACTGCAACAACTGCGTCGGCGTCACCTCCGAGGGCACACAGCCCTTCGAACACGTCACGAGACTCCAACAATACACGTTCCTCCTCAAGGTCGCCCTGGCGAGGCTCATGGACATCCTCAAGAGCAGCGGAGCGATACCCGGCAGCGACGACGAGTTCTCACCCAACGGAAACCTGGGCGGCGGAGCTGGTGAAGGTGGTGGCGAAGGGCCTCAGCGCAGCCTGGGCGACAAGGACCAACCAGCATATCTCAACTCCGACACTCGCTCAAAGTCGTACGCCGGTGAGGCGCCGCAGCAGCATAATCGGGAGTCATCCTACGAGAATACTCTGAACGATATTCGCCGCCTGCGGAGCACACGTCTCGATAAGCACCTTTCGTCTAGCTTTCGCAAGGCGCGGACGTCACGCGTCCTCGACGGCCAGGATGGACAGCCAGGGAACCTGCCCGGCGTCATCGCCGAGGATATGCCCCTAACCGAGGAGTCTGTCAACGACAGCATGTTTCACCCGGAAGCCTTGAGGCTGGACGACATCTCGCGCATCGCGGCCGCGGAGCAAGCGAGAGAGCATTACAACCCCGACCGCCAGGAGCTCTACCGGTCCCCGGCGACGGATCCCTTCATGGGGAGCCACCAGCGATCGCAGTCTACCGGCCGGCAGGTCGAACCGCGTAACGTGCCCCGCGGGCGGAGGTTCTTCTCGGAGCTCTCGGCACTTGAGTACTTCAATGTCCGTCACCTCGCAGTTCTGATCATGCACCCGCACGTCGAGAACGAGTTTACGTTGGACGAGCTGCTCTCTTTCATCGAGTCGAAGAAGCCTGCGACGTTCTGGAAGAATCTCGGCAAGGCGTTCAAGAACGATCGCTCCAAGACGGTCAAGAAGAAGGGCATCTTTGGTGTGCCGCTCGAGGTCATCATCGACAAAGACGGAGCCGAGTCGACTGATGGTGTCGGCCCTGGCGCTCTCAAGATTCCCGCCATCCTCGACGACCTAATTCGGGCGATGAAGGGCATGGACCTCTCGGTAGAGGGCGTGTTCCGCAAGAACGGTAACATCAAGAAGCTTTCGGACCTGGTGGAGAGGATCGACAGGGACGGCTGCGACAGCGTCAACCTGACTGAGCAGCCCGTGGTCCAAATCGCCGCACTCCTGAAGCGGTACCTGCGGGAGCTACCGGATCCGCTGCTCACGCACAAGCTGTACCGGCTCTGGCTGATCATCTCAAAGATCCAAGATGAGAACAAGAGGAGGCAGTGTCTGCACCTGAGCTGCTGCCTGCTGCCAAAGTCTCATCGCGACTCGATGGAGATTCTCTTTGTCTTCCTCAAGTGGGCGGGATCCTTCCACCAGGTTGATGAAGAGGTTGGGTCTCGCATGGACATCAAGAACCTCGCGACCGTTATCGCCCCCAACATTCTATTCAACAACCAGAAGCTGCTGGCGCTCGACAGCGACCCCATGTTTGTCATTGTGGGCGTCGAGGACATGATCCGCGACATTGAGTCGATGTGCACGGTATGTTAGCCCTGAACTTCCTGGGCTTACCCCCGCGACTAACCGTCCCCGTGCATGATAGGTCCCCGACGAGATCATGAACTTGATGGACGACCCATTCGTCATCGCTGGCAACACCAACGCCGATCTTTCGACCAAGGAGATTCTTAAGAAATACCAGGACCGCGTCGGCCAGAAGCCAGGCGGTCCCTTTGAGGTCGGTGAGGCCCACAATCGCCAGGATGACCACTACCGGCCGCCGCCTACACGCGTTGATACCGACCCCGCGCTGTACAAGGAGGCTCGAAGCGTTCGTCCGGTACAGGATCCGCCGCTGCTGGGCCCTTCGGCGGGCATTACGGACTCGGCCACGCCGCCGCCGCAGATGTGGCGCGGGCCTAGTGATCCCGGCCACCCTTCACCCTACAAGAACGAACAGGCCACCTACTCGGATCCGCAGCTCGAGCCTGCTGATGGCACGCAGAGGAGAGAATGGCGCAACTCGGCCTGGGGCAGACAGAACGGCGGTGTTGGTGTGGGAGGGAACACGTGATGCGCGGGACGGACATCGACTTGTTGTGTTCCTGATTTTATTCCCCTGCAGAGCAGTAATTGCGATGCGGGGATGCCACGCCGTTACGACCGAAAAATCTTGTTCTGTGTTCTCTCTTGTTCGGCCCATTTGCCTCTTTGCATCTTCCGTTGCATTCAGGCGGCGTTTTTTTTTGGGTTCCCCCCAGGAGCCTCGACTCATTCCCACGAGGGCCGACGTGGCGGAGCAGTGGGGGTTGTTTGGTTTTGAGTATCCGATCCGAATACAAATGCGCACCACCCCTGAGCCGGCTTCTTGGTCTCGTTTTCTACTTCTTCAACGGCGGGTTGGGGCGGGCACCACTCGGTCCTGGTCACACCGAGCCTCTTTTCTATACGACTGGCATCGACTAGCTGACTCAACGAGCTGGCATGCTGCTTTACGCTGAGCGCACGGGGGTTGTGAGAGACAGGGTCGCTTGCATAGTGCTACCAGTGAGCCGTTTGGTCGAATTGGACGGAGGTTGTTTACATGGGGCGTGGTTGGTTCTGCCCTAGCCAGAGGCCATTGTCTGTAGTTGGAGGTATAGATGATGTTGTTGAGAGTGCGAGCAGCGGAGCTCGATGGTGTTCCCCGGCCAGCTTTCTGCGAAGCTTGGGGACGTGTTTGTACATGAGAAGCAGGTAGCTTTCTTGCTCAGGAGTCGAGTACTTGGGCGGGGTGCAACGGCTGGGGAGATATGACGTCCAAGGATGTCGTCAAATCACGTTACGTTGACGCGCAGATGAAGCAAATGTGAATCAAGCGGACATGCCGGTACTTCTCTTCCAAGGCCACCGCGACGGGGGCATGGTATATTACATTTTCCCTAGGATTTATGGACAGACGTTGGAGGTGGAAGGGCCTCCTCTCTCCCCAGTCTCCGCATGTGAGCTGTGTGGGTATTGGGTGATGGTTTTTGAAAAAAAAGGGGAATAACAAAAAGAGAACTAAGTAGGTAGTAAAGCGGAAAAAATCACATGAGATCATTGCGCATGGATGAATATGTATGCCCCCGACCTGGCGCCGTCCCTTTCCAGTTTCGCGCTGGCTGGCCTTTGAATCTTTTCCTCCATTTCTCCACGTTCGTGTGTGCGTTTTGGGGCTCACTTGAGCGGCGGGATGGTACCGGCCTTTTCCTGGTCCAGCACCCATTGGACACCGCGCTGGATGCCTTCGTGGAGGCTGACGATGGGGCGGTAGCCGAGGGTGCGCTTGGCCTTTGTGATGTTGTAGTAGCGGGTCATGCAGGCGTAGATGCAACGCTGGCGGGTGAAGACTGGTGCTTTGCCGATGATGTGGCAGCCGACCTCGCTCATGAAGCCGAGGACGAGACCGATCTCCTTGGGGATGGACCAGACGTGGGAGGTGCCCTTGTCGGAGCCGGCGGCGCGGAAGATGGCGCGAGAGAAGTCCCAGAAATACATGGGGGCATCGTTTGTGACGAAGAAGGCCTCGCCGTCGACGCGCTCGTGGTCGAGGGGGAGGGTCTTTGCGGTTGAGGAGACACGGAGGAGGCGGGCGGCGAGGAGGTGGGCGTGGGCGACGTTGCCGACGTAGGTGAAGTCGAAGAGGTTGTCGCCGTCGCCGATCTGGAAGCCGGTGCGGCCCTGGCGGTAGACGCGGATGAGCTGGTGCAGCAGCATGGTGTCGCCCTCGCCAAAGATGCCGGCGGGGCGGATGGCGGAGGTCAGGAGACGGTGGTCTGGCTGGCGGTTGGCGGCAAGGACGAGCTCCTCGGCGGCGGCCTTTGTCTCCGAGTAGTACTCTGTCTGCGCCTCGCCGCGGATGAGGGGCCAGCGCTCGTCGGCGTTGATGAGGTTGCTGACATTATCGGAGACGACGGAGGCGGAGGAGGTGTAGACGAGGGCGGGGACGTCGGCGGCCTGGCAGGCGGCGATGATGTTTGCGGTGCCGTCAATGTTGACGCGCTTGTAGAGGTCCTTGTTGGGTTCCTGGCCTTCGGCGTGCGGCGCGGGGGAGGCGGTGTGGATGACGACGTCGGGCTTGATCTCGGCAATGACCTCTGCGACGCGGTCGGCGTCGGAGATGTCGACCTCGTAGTAGGCGACCTTGTCCTCGTCGGGGCGGCGGTTGCGCACGCAGCGGAGGTCGATGGAGGCGACGTGGGAGGCCTTCCACAGGGGGTCGTCGATGATCTGGTTGACAATGTGGTGGCCGAGGAAGCCGTTGCCGCCAATGACGAGCACGCGGCCCAGGTCGCGCGCCTTGACTTCGGCGGGTTTTTCAGAGGCCATTGTGANGGGGGGGGGGGGAGGAAGGAGGAGGAGGAGGGGATGTCGGTCGCGGAGAGCTGGGAGCGCAACAAGGTGTGTTGGGCGATGCGATGCGATGCTTCGACGAGGTGTCTCGAGTTGGCAAGTCGACACTGCGCTGGAGGAATAAGTCAATGGGATATTGACTTTAGGGTCGGTCGAGTCGGTCGATCAGATGGGCAAAGACCTGGGGTCGGTCGGGTTGGTGGTGGGCGAGCGAGCGAGGAGGATGCCAGACGGAGTCGTGGCCACCTACGGTGCGGTACCACCCCCGGCCCACGTTTCTCCAGGGCCCGGCTGAATGGTCCATTTGGTTCGCCGACTGGATGCCACTTGTCCAGATACGCCCGGCCGCAAGGTGTTGGCAGGCAATCCGGGGGTACCTCTACCACTGGGATTAGCAGCTCATCTCCAACAGCCCCGCCTACTGACTGCGGGTGCGGGGGGTTGCTTGATTTGGTGAGCCTCTTGTGGCGGAGCAAATGAAGGCGACGTGCCATAGGTACGGATGACAGCGGCGCGCACGTGTCCAATGCTACCTCCTTGCGTCCCTACCAAGGAACTTTTAGGTGCAGAATTTACCTTCAGGGGCGGTTTGAAATACACATGTCGATCGATCTCGCTGCCCTATCGCAGGTTCAACACGACTTGCGCTTGGGTACTTGTCCAGGCAATCGCCCCGACGTCAATGGACGCTGAGACAGGTGCAGACGCGGGAGGTGTGCGCCAAAGCTAAAATGGTAATCACGACAGCAATAGACTCACCCCGGGCGTCTTCTGCCTTCCATCCCTTTTCACCTCCAACAGCCAACGGAAAAAGGGGGCCCGCCAATAGCGTGACATCTGCCCTCTTCAACATCTCAAGTCTGCACCTGCCAAGAACCATCACCTACAGGCGAGCCCAACGAGAAGAGTGCGGCTTGTTGACCCGAGACTGCTACTGATACAGACAGAAAGAGATCGCCCAATGGCCCTTACTAGACCATCCACTTCTTCAAGACGGCACTAGCAAAACCACCAACAGCTCTCCTCTCATTCCAGGCCCATCTGCCCACGGCGATGGAGGCTAGGGGCACGACGCCTAGGGCAACCAGACTGACCAGCCACAGATCCCAGTTCTTTGCCTTGAAATTCGACATGCGCATGTCCGCCGTCTCCAGATGCATCGGCCGCAACTCCCTACCGTCCTCATACCGCGCCTCGGCGTCATACATGACCTCCTCGATGAGATCCGCCCCATGCTCTTTGCGCCGTGAGGCAGCCCGCGCGATCCGCTGCATGCGCACGCAGTTGCGCCTGTACGACCCGTCCTTATCCTCGGAAATCAGCCCAATCTTGCGCGAGAGCTCCTCGGCCGTGAAGGTGAATTTGTCGAGGGGCTCCGAGGTCCCGCTGGCGACGAGGCGTGGCGAGTTGGAGATTTGGTCGAAGAAGAAGCCCATGGCCAGCATTGGTTTCCCGTGGTAGAGGCCTTCGTTGGCGCTCGAGCCGCCGCCGTGAGTAAGGTAGATGCTCGTATGGGGGTGCTCTAGGATGGCGCGCTGTGGTGCAAAGGTTGTGAAGAGGAAGGACGAGTGGTCGCTTTTGAAGAGGGAATCGAACGTGAAGGTTTTGCCGTTGGCATCGGCAAACTCGTGCTTCAAGTCAATATCGCCGCGGCCCGCCATAGGGACAGACCAGATGACACCGTCGATGTATCCTTGGCCCAGGGCGGCGATCAAGCCCTCAACAAGCTTGACTGCCGCTTCGTTGGACAGTATGATGTGTGTTCCCAGGGCTAAGTACAGCGTTCTCTGGTGCGAGGCCAGGAAATCGGCGTAGGGTTCAGTCAGACCCGGGTGTTCGTCTGCAAAGATGGGTCCGACGGCCGCAACGAGGGGCGGCAGGTCCTTTGGCACCTCGAGGCCAAAGAACGAGTTGATCAGAACGAGGTGGTTGGGCTTCTTCAGGATCGGAATCATGTAGTCCACGCCAGCTTTCCGCCTCATCGCCTTTGTCCACCTGACCCAGCGTAGGACAGCCGGTGCGGCCTTGACGACGATGAGCTCGTTGCGAATACGAGACACCATAGAAGCGTTTTCTGACGTCAAGGTGCCGTCGAGCTGGAAGCCCGGCTGGCCGGGTATGTATGGACAAGGACAGATGAATGCAGGCATCTGGGGGTACACCACGGCGATGGGGATATGGTACTGGTGGAGCATATCCTTTGCGGCGTCGACGAAGAAGTCGACGAGAAGGAAATCCGGCCTCGTATCCGGGTCATCGATGATTTTCTTCAGGCCGTGATAGGTCTGGGGCCAATTGGAGTCGAAGAGGTACTTGGATTCCATGACACTGGAGAAGCCTTTGGACGAGTCCCATCCCCGCATGCGTAGGTAGTGAGCTTGGAGCTCCTCACGGGAAGGGCCAGATCCTAGGAGGTGGACCTTTTGGATGTATTTGTAGCCCGATGTCCAGCTCTCTTGGCCTTCGAGGGTTGCGAATTCCAATGTGTGGCCGCGCTGTGCCAGGACCTTTCCCAGCTCCAACACGGGGGCTGCCGGTGATGTTAGCGCTGTTGACATGTACTATCAGGGAAACTTACCAGCATGGGTGAATCCGCCCACAGTGACGACCATGAGGATCTTGCGAGGCGGGTTTCCAGAGGTAGCCATGACTGCGGTTTGATACTGTGCTGGGCAAACAAGATCTCGAAACTCCAAGCTGAGTTCGGTGAAGCAGCCAAGGGCAAATTACGGAGCTTTACACAATCAATATGAAGACAAACAGCATATGTAAAATGCAAAGGTCGGAGGTGCCCATGGGGCGAAGCGGCTTATGAGGTGCATCTTGCACGTCAAATGCCCTGCCCGCCTCGCTGTGATAGGATTGAATCGGGTGACTGAGGGTGTTTACGAGGGATCATTGAAACTCTCCAACGCGGAAACAGCCGGGAGGTCACCGGGCTCAACAGAGCGCCGAAGGAAGGAGGATCATGTCCGTGGTAACAAACAGCCCAAGACCCCTGTCGGTCGGTCGCCTCGGATCGACAAACACGCAAGACAGGACACCATGATTGCGGTCAACCACGCGATGCACTGCTTTTGTTTCCGCAATATACCGGCAACCTGTACCATCACGCCACTCTAGCCGACAGCTCCATCTGGCAATGCGGCACAGATGTAGCCGGCCAATCGCCTGCCCTCATGGTGGTGCCCCAGGCCGAAGCCGCGAAACCATCGAGGTTCAGCGGGCCAGTCATCACCTTCAAGCTTGGTCGGCGAGATGGTAGAGTGCTGTTGATGTCGTCTCAACACTAGCTGTTGGCGATCTTCGGCAGTCGAGCTGAAACATCCACCTCCATCGGTTTCGAGATACCGCTGAGTGTTTCCATTGCATCTTCCGACATATTCCACAAGTATTCTCAAGTCCAGAGCCTTGATCGTGATTGGTTTCACTGATGAGGTCGTTTGGGTGGAAGGGATGAAGATGGAAATTCAAATCTCGACCGTGAATGACACGGCATTGTTAGGCGGTGGCGCGGTTCAGCAGATGGCACGTGCACGCGACTCCATCCCCAAGTGCAATGCTGCCTGTTGAACGCCCCGAACCGTCGATTCACGCCTCTTGACAAGCCCGACAGAAAACACTTTTCGGCCCAGGTTTGCCTCGTTCTTTTGCTCTCTTTTGGATCCCCTCCTACATCATCTCTACATCCATTCTATCCCCTCTGCTCTCCGCCACCAAGAAATGTTTGGCTCCTGCGGCAATGCCAACACCGCCAGCCCCAAGGAGGGAGGATGACGCTGAGATACTTGTTCATATCGCCGCCCCAGCCAGGACTGTCGACGACAGGCACTACCGGGCCCTTGCTTCAGCATATCTCAATTTTCAGCCAGGCACACAAAGTTGTCTTGTTGTGCCGGACAGCCTGCCTTGCAGCATCACCAGCGTCAACCAAGATCCACCACCGTCCTCTCCTCACATACATGGCTCAAGGCACCCATCTCCGGGCTCATCTGAGCTGTCATTCTCTGGAGCCTGGGGAAACCCCGAATCGCCAAGACTAGCCATCGCACCGGCGCATCGCCACCCCGGGAATCACCCCTCATCACAGGCCAGCAACGGAGATACCTCTGTATGGGAGACACAACATTCAGAGTCGGGCCCCTCCAAAAGTATTCAGCAGGACTCCTTAGTTCCTCCAAGCGAAATTCCAGACTCCATGCCTGTCGCCCACGGTGGACACTTCGGCCTGGTCTCCCCGAATCGGTTCATCGAGCACTTTATGCGGGCTCCTCAAAACTCCCAAACAGGAACCCCAACGTTCCCTTCCCTCGGGTCCATTCTTCCCGTCTCGCCCATCGCATCGAGAAGGGCCCAAATCGTCATACCTGGCACCCCAATAAACCAGCCAGCTCTGCCCATTACCAGGTCGTCAAAACCTGTCGAGGCCCCGTCTTTTATTATCCCAGATACACCACCGCCAGCAGGCAGAAAGTCCTCGCCGCTTCCAGCATCGAGTATCGAATCCGACGTGGACGTCATCGAGGATACTGTCCTCGAGGGCGGTCCCCCCATCATCAAAAAGCGACCTGTCCCGAAATCCCTTCGCGCAGAGTCGGAACCTGTCCACAGCAAGAGACAAAGACAATCCAGCGACGATCCAACCCCCGGCCCCTTGACGAGAAGCGTGAGCGACAGCGGCGCAAACGAAGATCACGGAACCTCCAATCCCTTGTTGCTGCAAGGCACAGACACTGTCCATCTCTCCCTCCTCGAGATCGATCCGCCAGAACCTCCCATCGGAACCGGCGACCTATTACCCGAATCGCTGATCACCCCGAACCTCTTCGCCCTAGCCATTGCACTCAACCCCTCCCATCGGTTCCGGCCGGTTGAGCGAGCACGAGACCTGCGCCCCCTTGAGCGAGGCTACTGGCTCGTCGACTGCTCCGGCTGGGGAGAGGCAGAGGTACACAAGGCGTGGGGCTTCCTGCATAACTATCTCTCCCAAGGCTTCGCGGGATGGGGGACCAGGGGTGTCCGGGATGAGGGCTGGGGATGGATAAGGATCTGGTGTTTTGGGCACGTCGTAAGCCATATCTACTTGCTGCTGTATCTTGCCAGCGAGCGCAAGCTCAAGACGCAGGGAGCTCAGTGGATCGATGGCGAGGGCCGCGTGGTCCTCGTTACTAACGGACACGATTAACCGCGCGGTGTTTGGGGCATATCACAGCCTCTCTGGCTGCAAGGCGTTTTGGATGGACGTTGTCTTTTGCATTTGACTTGATACCCCTGCATTTCTGGGTTGGCGTTGCGAGTCTTGGTCTTGGGGCATCCTTGGTGTATCGGATGGACAGCATTGGAAGTAGCATCGTTAGTTGGCGCAACTCGCTGGAATTGACCGGAGAACTCTGAAAACGTAAAACACCATTATCCTTCCGACCAGAAAAAAACCCTGGGCATTGGTACAGTTACAGTAGGCTCGACACGTACACAAATGCCTGGCCCCTCCACCGCCAAGCTTACACAGCAAAGCACGCACGCCGCACTGCTCGCTCGCCCGCCCGGAATAACAAAACATTGAAGCCAATAAAACAGATACTGCCTTATGGATAGTGACGTTGAGCCACTGGAGCTGGCGCAGATGAGGGGTCGGCGACCTAGGGTTCGGGCGACGCGGACGACTTGACCTCCCTGCCCAGGGTCTCCTGCGTCTCCCTGGTGTAGCGCACGATATCGGCCGCAGCAAGGTCATCGTAAACCTATCGCGCGTCGTCAGCACACAACGTCCTCGAGATATCATACATGGTCGGCTGTTCTCGCGACTCACCTTCCTCGCTGCAGGGTTCAGGTTCCTGAACTCCTCGGCCATTTGCCTGGACACCTCGGTTGGCCGACCGGTAAACTCGCCAGAAGCCCAGCGGGCCTTGACGAATTGGACGTACGGGGTCGTGGGACGCTTGGGCTGGCGCTCGTCGCGGATGATGTAGCTCCTGGTAGCCGGCTTGCCCTGCTTGCGGCGAAGCAGGCGGCGGGCGTTGTTGGCCTCGTGGATCTCATTGGCCGTGTGGGACGCGACCCACGCCTTGTAGGCGGCATCATTGAGGAGCTTGTTCTCGGCGGCAGTGTCGATAAGGGACTGTTGATCTTGTCAGCGACGAGGGCAGCGACCGAGGATGTTTCTTCAACTCGATGCACATACCTGCTTCTCGGCCTCGGAGAGAGAGCGGAACGCCTTGGCCAACGCGGCCACCTGTTGAGTGACGGGCGTGCCGGCTATGATGTTGGCAGAGGTGAAGACGGTCCAGATGGCATCGGGCAGGCCCTTCGGCTGCTCCTTGAGAAGGGCTTTGATCTTGAGCTCCTTGATCTCCTTCTTGAGCTTCGCCTCGGGCGTCAACTCCTTCTTGACCTTCTTGGCCTTCGGCTTGGGCGCGGCCTTCTTCTTTTTCACGACCTTCTTCACGGCGGTTTTCTTCGCTGCCGCCTTGGGCTTCTTCGCGGTCGTTGTCGTCTTGGCCGTGGTGGTCTTGGCCTTCTTCGTCTTGGTGGCCGGCTTTTCGGCGGCGTCAGGGGAGCGAGACCAGAGCGACGTCGTAAAGGTCCTCGAGGCCGGCGCGACGGCCCTGACGAAGCTGGGAGTCGCGGTCGCCGTGCGACGGGCCGCCAGGGCCGAGCCCCGGAAGAGGACGCGCTGCACCGAGGCACGCCCGATAGCTGTCAGCATCGTGGGCGGCAGTTGTGTTGAAAACAGGAAAATTGAGCGCTATGAACGAGGAGCGGAGATTGGGGTGGGCGAGCGAGTGTTGTCGCGAATGATCGTGGGTGCAGGAGAGCTCTGGTCAAGATTTGACTGGGTGGTGTTGATGCTCTGCATGAAGGGACATGCGGCCCTGGCCCCGTGTTTCGTCGGAGCTCCAAGTACTCAGTACTCGTTAGCGCCTGCATTGAACGTGTTAACACATGTACTTCTACCTCCATCCCCACACTTGCGTCACCCACCTGCAGCCCGTTCCAGGCACAACAGCTGCCCCAAGCTCGTGCCTCCAAGGGTGCCTTATGTAATCAGCTTCCTGCCGCAGCCCAGAGGCACCAACGAGACGCGAAGCTCAGCTGGAGCTGCAACCTCACGCCGCTCCCCCAGCCGTTGCTTTCCATCATCACCACCACCACCCGTCAAATCAAAGCACCTCCTAACCCCCTCCATACCGACACTTTCGACATCACCAGACGTCTTTCGGACAGAACCAGTCTTCCAGAACCAGAAACCACCACATTCTCCCACCATGGATCACAGACCGCAAGCTTGGGGCCGTGTATGTCCCCCCGCAACCCCCATGGCCCATCACCACGGCCTCCTCCCATGACCTCCATTGCTGACCCTCCCCTAGCCCAGAGACGATGTCTACGGTCCCTACGACGCCAAGCACATGAACCCCAACGGTCCCAACCAAGCAACACAATCACCCATCGTGACGGGTACGTCCGTCGTCGCCATCAAGTACAAGGACGGCGTCGTCATTGCCGCCGATAACCTGGGTATGTCACCTGCTCAAACGCCGTTCCTGCCACTGCTTCTTCTGACATTACCCTTTCCCCAGCCTCGTACGGTTCCCTCGCTCGCTTCACCGACGTCAAGCGCCTGCGCACCTTTGCCGACTCGTCCGTCGTCGGCTTTGGCGGCGACGTCTCCGACATGCAGTACCTCGACCGCCACCTGACCTCCCTCGCCATTGACGAGTCCTACGCCGCCCCCTCCATCACCGGTTCCGCCGGCGACCACCCCGCCGACGCCGCCGGCAACTCCTCTGGCAAGCCGCGCCTCAACGCCGCCAACCTGCACCGCTACCTGGCCAAGCTCTTCTACGCTCGCCGCTCAAAGTTCGACCCCCTCTGGAACCACGTCCTGGTCGCCGGCATCGACGACGATGACAAGCCTTTCCTCGCCGCCGCCGACCTCCTCGGCACCACCTTCTCCGCCCCCTCCCTTGCCACCGGCTTCGGCTCCATGCTCGCCCAGCCCATCATGCGCCGCCACGCCCCCGACGAGGAGTCGGCCGCCAAGCTCACCCGCGAGGAGGCCGTCGAGGTTATCAAGGAGTGCATGAAGGTTCTCTACTACCGCGACGCCCGCTCTCTGGACTCGTATTCCATCGCCGTCGTCACCCGCGATGGTGTTGAGCTCAAGGAGAACGAGCAGCTGGAGAAGCAGAGCTGGGCCTTTGCCGAGAGGATCAAGGGCTACGGCACGCAAACCGTTTAAGTACAAGCAAGCCAGTGCGGAAGTTTGGTGGACGCAGCGCACACTTTCGTGGCTGCTGGGGAGACTAGGAGAAGGGGGGGGGGGTTAGGTCATGTGACCTTGTACCAATAGACGGAAATGACATATGCCCTGCCATGTATGTTTGCCCGGTTTCTCACTCGATTGTTGTGTGCATGTGTCCTGTCCGTTGCCGGGACGCTTGGAGAACCCCGATGGCCTGTCCTCGAACATCGGCGCTTGTCCCGTTTCCGGACTCTCTCAAGCCCGCATACGAAAACATCACTTGATCAAAACATCGACAGGATCATCATCATGCGTTTTCACGTGCGAAAAGACCCCCCAAGATCAATCTAAAGCATCAATTCCGCTAGTGTTCGTCTGCCCAGTCATACTGTAGCAGCGTTCCGGCCCCATTCCAATAGTACATCATGACAGGTCTTGTCTAAGCGCTGAATTCCAAAACAAGGGCCGGCCTTTTCCCCCGTCATTCACTCCATTAACACACCGCAATCGCCCTTTTCCCATCTCGGTCAAGTCGGCGTACCGCTTACTCGACGGTGACGGACTTGGCTAGGTTGCGAGGGAAGTCGACGTTAAGGCCTTCCATGACAGCGAGCCAGTAGGCGATGAGCTGCAGGGGAATGACGTTCAGGATACCCTGGAGAACGTCGACAGTGCTGGGGATCTCGATCGTCTGGGCCTCGCTGGCGCTGAACTCTTCGTCGTTGGGGTTGCAGATGACGATAGGCTTGCCGTTGCGGGCGACGACTGCGATAGGGTTAGCAAACGTGATACGTGGTAGTGGCGGACGAGGGAGGACAAACCTTGCTGGTAGGCGTTGAGAGACTTCTTGAAGATCTCATCGCGAGTGAGGATCATGATGATGGGGAGGTTCTCGTCGACCAGAGCCAGGACACCGTGCTTCAGCTCACCCGACATGACAGCCTCACAGTGCAGGTAGGAGATTTCCTTGATCTTCAGCGCACCCTCGAGGGCAGTGGAGAACTGGCTACCACGGCCGAGCAGCAGCAGCGACTTCTGGTTCTTGAAGGTCTGAGCGCAGAGCTGCTTGATGGACTGGTCCTGGGTGAGGATGTCCTTGATCTGGTCCGAGATCTTGGCGAGGCCGTCCATGATCTCCTCGCGGCGCTTCTGCTTGGAGGCGCGGTCCTCGCTAAGAGACAGCGCGAACATGACCATAGCGATGAACTGCGAGGTGTAGGCCTTGGTGGAGGCGACACCGATCTCGGGACCGGCGTTGACGTGGACACCGCAGTGTGTGAGGAGAGAGATGGACGAGCCGACGACGTTGACGATACCGACGGTCAGGGCGCCGCGCTCAAGGCAGTACCTAAGTGCCATGAGCGAATCGGCAGTCTCGCCGGACTGAGAGACGAAGACGCAGGTGTCGTCGCGGAAGACGGGGGCCTGACGATCGAGGAAGTCGGAGGCGAGCTCAACGGCGATGGGGATCTCGGCCAGCTCCTCAAAGACACCACGGACGGCCATGCACGAGTGGTAGCTGGTACCGCAGGCGATGAAGATGATCCTGCGGCAGCGGCGGATGGTGGAGATGTAGGAGCGGAGACCACCGAGGGTGACGGTCTTGTTGGCAGCGTCGAGACGACCACGCATGGTGTTGACGACGGACTCGGGCTGCTCGAAGATCTCCTTCTGCATGAAGTGGTCGAACTTGCCCTTCATGATCTCCTGGAGCTCGAGCTCGAGGGTCTGGATGGTGCGGACGTTGGAGCTGCCATCGGCCTTCTTGAGGCGGTGGATGTTGAGGGAACCCTCGTGGATGTGGGCAATATCGTCATCCTCGAGGTACATGACCTTCTTGGTGTGCTCGACAATGGCCGAGGGGTCCGAGGACAGGAAGAACTCGGTGGGCATGGGCATGCCATCGTCGGTCATGAAGGCGCGCGACTGCGAGCGGTGGAGCAGGGACTTGTCGGCGGCGGACAGCAGAGCGCTGGGGTTGAGGAGATCACTCTGCTTCTTAAGCGCGGCGTTCTGCGAGGCAGCCTCGGCGGGGAGGGCAGCGGTCTCGTCCGAGTACTCGACGTCGACAAAGTCGACCTTCATACGGCGGGAGGTCTTGACACCGATGACAAGGGGCGAACCCTTGCGGGCGGCGACGACCTCATGGGGGTAGTGGACCGACTTGATGAGCAGACCGTAGGCGCCCTCGAGTTCCTGGATGACAGCCTTGGCGAGGTCGGTGAAGCCAATGGTGGGGTGCTGGTCGTAGAGGTACTTGGCCAGCTTGGCAATGCACTCGGTATCCGTCTCGGTCTCGAACTTGAAGCCCTTTGCGCTCAGGAGGGTCTTGAGCTCCTTGTAGTTGGTGATGATACCATTGTGGACGACGGTGAACTCCCAAGTGGGGTCGGACCTGCAAGGGGGGGGAGGCGGTATCAGCCACTGCGTCTTTCTCGAATACGAAAGCCGAGTCATGCTCTCAGGGGGGGAGACGTACCTGTGGGGGTGGCAGTTCAGGCGGGAGGGAGGGCCGTGGGTGGCCCAGCGGGTGTGGGCGATACCGGCGTGGGAGTCGAAGATCTGGGTGAGGTCGGGCTTGGACTCCTCAATGAGCTGCTTGAGCTTGGCGACCTTGCCAACCTCCTTGAAGGCGAAGACCTCGTTCTTCTTGTCACCGTCGACGGCCAGGCCGGCGGAATCGTAGCCACGGTACTCGAGGCGGGACAGACCTGGATGGAGGGACTAGCGTCAGCAAACAGTGGGCTCTCTTGGATGCTCGGGNNNNGGGGGGGGGGTCGATGGATGCGCCGTCGGTTGCCGAGAGGCATTGAAGCTCTGACTAAGAGGCTCCAGGCCACCTGGCGGCAAACACTGTGAAGGGGGGGGTGACCCAGGGGGAGGGGGGCGAAGGCAAGCTACCCCCGTCGGACCGAGCCTGAATTAGAGCTCGAGGCTGACAGGGCAAGGTAGAAAAGGCATCGGCCGATGTGATGGGGATGAGAAAGACGGATCAATGTCGATCCAACGAGGGGAAAACGTACCGTTGACGAGGGTGTCGATGATGAACTTGCGGTCCTTCTCGACCAGGTAGTTCACGTAGCCGAAAATGCCACTACACACGAAACAGGCTGCGTCAGCTTCTTCCAAGAGCTTTGAATCGGCGGGAAACCCATTGACAGCGACGCAGACCGGCCTGCACTGGGGAGGACTTGGATGGTGGGCGGACCCAGGCTCGAGCTAGAGGCGCAGCTGAAAGTGACGGATGTGCTGATCCTCGCTGCTTCTCACGAGAGATTTGTGCCAGCGGGGCGGCTGCCATTGGCGGGACAGCGAGCGAGGATCGAGGCAGGCCGGATTCAGCTGGCGAGCGGCGAGCAGGGCGTGAAACAGACGGGGAGCGGAGAGGCGGTCTCCCAACTCGCTCCCAGCCCGCCCCTCACAACTCGCGCGCTCCGAGGCTCCGCTCCATCCATTCGAGTTGAGTCGAGTCGGTCGGTCCAGTCGAGTGTGCCAGCCGGTCGGTCAGAAGCCTAGAAGGGGTAATGGGATACGTACCACATGTTGTCTGCTGATGGGATGGGTTGTGGGAAGATGTGGTTGTTGCAATGGGATGAAGCGGGGGAGCTTCTGCCGGTAGTTCGTCGACGTCGGTGAGCGAGCGAAAGTTGGTGAGGAAATGGAAGGGGGTATCAAAAGGAAGACCGAACGGAGAGGCTGCGCGCAAGAGAGTCGTGGAGGGGGGTAGTAGTTGGTAGTTGGTAGAGCAAGAGCTAGAGGCTTATTGCGGGAGGAGGAGAGGAGGAGGAGAAAAAAGAGGCAAGAGGGAGAGGCCTTTGCCAGAGACGGCGGGGAGCTGGAACAGCTTTATGCTCCTCAGCCCATGGGCCCTAGTGGTGTCCCAGACCTCTGAGGAGGTTCAAAATGTCTGGACCGGACCTGTACCGACCAGGGACACGAGCAGCAAAGCAAGCAAGCAAGCAGCAGCAAGCGGCAGCCAAAACATGGTGGAGGCATAGCGAGGGGCAGCTCCAAGCCCAAGCAGGGGCCCGTCCATGGTGGGGTGGGGTCATTGCTTTGGCCCATGGGGGTGCATTTGAGTGGCTGAGTGTGTGGATATGGCTTGGACCTCCCCCCGGGCCCCTCTCTGGCTGCATGCGCTTCTGCTGGGAGCCGGATCGGATTGCTAGTGCCGGCTCTGCTTGACTGTGCTTGCCCACTGCTTGGTGATAATCTCCAATCGCCGCCCGCTTGCTTGCTTGAGGCTGACTGAACCGTCGAGACGGACGCGGCGGCGGGAGGAAGCTCTAGGGTTAGTGCCCGGGTCCAGGTCCAGAACATGGTCCAGATGCAGCATCGCGGCCGATGCCTAGACCACAGATGTTTTTTTCTTTGCATCTTGCTTCAGGCAGACAGATATTGTACTTGGTACGTCGTGGCATCACATCTTGGAGGGTCCTGTCTCGCGATCGCCAAGCTGCCCACTGCTGCCCCCACAGCTAGAGACAGCGCCGCCACGAGAAGGAGCGGTGTGGGCTGTTCTGGGGGTGCAGTAGAGGGGTGTGCATCGGGTCCAATTGAAGGTGCTGTCCAACGGATGAGTGACGCAGGTGCTATGCGCTTGCGCTTCCGTTGCTGTGGTGGGGTAATAAGCGGACATGGAGGTTTTTTGGCGGCGTTGGCCGGGTGTTCAGTTTCAGTTCACTGCCAGCTCACACTCCCATCAAATCAATGTCTCTCCCGGACTCCCGGTGTGTCTGTCTCTCCGTGTCAAACAAAACGGGCTGGGCTGTCTTTGGCCAGGTGTGGGTGTTTTCTCGATGGAAACCCTCTTTCCCCAAGGCTGTGTTGCCACGGCAAAGTGTCGTATCCAGCTTGAACCCACCCGACTGCCATGTACGAGGAGGCCCAGTGTCGCTCGCTCCGGGCAACCACCAAAAAAGCACAGCTCGACGCAGAGCTCAGTTCGTCAGTGCTCGGACGTTCCGTGGCCTGCACAGAGCCGCATCCCATCTCGTGTCCCGAAAGACCTCTCTTAAGCATCTGTCATCGTTGTCTTGCTCGTCGGGCCTGGGCATCGATGCATCGCGAACCGACAGGAGGAAGCTCGGGCCCGCTACAACCCGGGGTCCATTCCATTCCATGCCCGCCTGCCTGCAGCCTCCTGTGCGTGCCCGTGGTGATGACAGCGCCCGCTGTAAGCTGACTGATATCAACCCACGCCTCCATTCATCCTTCAAATGGGGTGTCTTTTGGGTCACCAATGGCCACGCACGTGTGGCGCTGTCGTGAACCCCTCCGAGCATGCCTCGCCAGCACCGAGCGGGCGGGCAAGCGGCATCGCTTCAAGACCCCTTTTCCATTGGGATCAACCTGTACGACGTCGTGGCCGTTGGGATCATCGGGTGTATTTTGTCTACTCGAGACACAAGCACTCACATCGTCCCCGCCGAGTCCGACCAGGGGGTGCCGCCTCCGGGAAACGCCTCGGTGGCCTCTTCCACATGGACATTCAAGAGACACCCAATCACCCCGCTGGGATCAGCCTTGTCTTGTCCCTCTCTGACAACAGATCGTCTACCGGTAAACGCCCTGCTGCCCTGAAGAGAGTGACGTCCGTCGCACCGGCGACATCATAGGCTTATGGCCAACCCACCAAGAAACTCGTATTTTACCCCTGAACCCCCGCTCCCATATCCCTCCCTGTAAGGCCCTGCCCCTCCACCCTTCAACTCCCCCCCTCCATGCTCGCTCGGCATCCGCCATGCAGGGCGCGAGCAACAACGCCAGCAGATGGTGACGATGGCCCTGTTGTGACGACCACGACCCCTGAATTTTTAGCAGTAGAACCCCCTCGTGCTGTTCGTATTTGCTCCCCCTCCTCCCCGTGTCGGAACTGGCACGGCCACCAAAGGTCAGAGCTCACCTCGACCTGCAGCAGCTCGACTGGCCGTCCGCTAGCTACTCGTACTAGTGCCCAGTAGCGTGGCGGTGGATCGACGGCCTTTCCGCCACAGGTACGAGGATTCTCGTTGCTGTACAGCCTCCTCGCCAGGCCCCCCAGACCAAGGAAAATTGACGGGAAAGCCGAACCCCCATCCTACGTTGAGCTGGACCAGAGGGGGGGATCCAGAACACCCCCTGTCGAAGAAAGAACCGCCGGGATTCCACGCCTGGCCCGGTTCCAAGAATAGCTGCTGATCTGGGCACTGATCTCATGCCACGCAGGGATCAGGAGAGCTGCGCCCTTTCAAAGCACCAGCACAGCACACACCACGCCGGGCCCCCGGCCAACCCAAGCATCGTCACTCCGGCCGGGTCCAGGTACGAGCCGTAACCTTAATCATCGTGGAACTAGCCGGCCGTCTTCATGTTGTCGCCAGCGCGCATCAGTCAAGAGGTGGCGAGATCAATAACTGTCTTGCCGTGCCGGTCGACGAGATCAAAGGGGGGGGCAAAAAGACAGAACTCGGCCCTTGCAGCACGCCGTTTGCGGAAAATACGTCGATGCTATTTTCTGCTCATCCGCCCATGTCCAACTGAAGTTCCCCAGCCCAGCCTCAGGCGAAGCGCGCCCACCCAGGGCCCGCCTCCGAGTCTGTTACGGTACCACAAGGGGCCTTGACCACCCTGCCGCACTTGGGGACAGATGAGTAGATCCTAGATCCCCTCTTGCCTCGGACCCTCGGTGAATTTCCTACAAGTAGAGTCCTCTCGGGACGCGTTCCCTACCTAGTACCCGCCCGTCTGCCCAGAGTCAGCCAGCCCTGAAGGAAGCCGCTTCGCCCGATCCGTCGTCAGCCCTACAAGTACAGCTCTCTCGCTGGCGCCGCCGCCTGCACCGCGCCTCACCCAAACCCGGCAACCATGCCGGGCTTTCTTGGCTGGGGCTGAAGGAGCTCACTTTCACCCATTCCAGCCAGCACGTGGGATGTGCGCACCAGTTCGTGTCCGAGGCTTCGGTACCACTTCGCTCACCATCACCGGGACGCTGGACTGACTGGCAAAGAACCCCCTCGGTTGACTAGCTACCGTGCAACATACATACAGTGTGTGTCCTAGCTACGAGGGATTGGGCCCTGCCGATATCATGCAATTCCTGTGTCCGATCCCCAAACACCGTGCAAAAGGATGTATGAGAACGATCCTGACAATAACAGACCCCGCCTGGCTTCCTTTCCCTGGCCGGCGACGGGCCCGTCCGAATGCAATGATGCGTGTGTTGTGTTGTTAATACAAGTGCCGCACGAATCTACCTGTGGTCTGACTCTCGGCTCAGAACCGCCTTCGTGCTGCACTTCTTCCCGACCGAAAAGCAAGGTAGGAAGGCATGGCCACGCCAAATGTGACAGAGCCGCTAATGCTCTGGCGAATGCGTGCTGTCGTGAAACGTAACCCTCTATCCGCTTAGAGCTTCTGGTACTCCAGCTTGCCCTCAAGCTTCTTCGACTCGGCGACCTTGCGGACCGCCTTGTTGAAGTCATCTTGGCTGATGGCATCACGGTAGTCCTTGATGGCGAAGAGACCGCTAGAGACATGTCAGTGCCAACTCAATCATAGGACAGTGGGACAAAACTTACGCCTCGGTGACGACGTTGCGCAGATCCGCACCGTTGAGGCCGTCGCTCATCTTGACGACGCTCTCAAAGTCAATCTCGCCCTCGGTGACCACGCCAGAGGCATGGATCTTGAGAATCTCAAGACGGCCGACCTCGTTGGGGAGAGGGATCTCGATCTTGCGGTCGAGACGACCGGCACGCAGAAGGGCGGGGTCGAGGGTATCGGGGCGGTTGGTGGCCATGATGATCTTGGTCTTGCCGAGGTAGTCGAAACCGTCGAGCTGGTTGAGGAGCTCCATCAGGGTACGCTGGATCTCGCGATCGGCGCTGGTACCCTCGGAGAACCTGCGGCCACCGATGGCGTCGATTTCGTCCATGAAGATGATGCAAGGCTCGTGCTCCTTGGCGTATCCGAACATCTCGCGAATCAGACGGGCGGACTCGCCGATGTACTTGTCGACAATGGCGGAGGAGACAACTGTAAACGAACAGGTTAGCGAGCTATCTGGGGGAACGGGGGATTGTGGAACGTACCCTTGAGGAAGTTGGTCTCCAGGCTGCAGGCGACGGCACGAGCCAGAAGGGTCTTGCCGGTACCGGGGGGTCCGTAGAGGAGGACGCCCTTGGGGGGCTTGATGCCAACACGCATGAACAGCTCAGGGTTCTTGAGGGGCAGCTCGATGACCTCACGAAGCTCGCGGATCTGATCGTTGAGGCCGCCAATGCCGGCAAAGCTGACCTGACCGGGGTCCTCGAGGGACATGTTGTAGACGAGGGGATCGACCTCGCGGGGAAGCATGCGCATGATGGTAAGGGTGGTCATGTCGAGGGCGACACGGGTGCCCTGCTTAAGCTTGGCCTTGTCCAGCTTGGATCGGCAGCCAACAACATAGCGGGGACCCGAAGAGGCCTTGACGATGACTGCGGAGGAGGGGCCAGGTCAGCCTGTGACGAAAGCAATCGGGCAAGGCAGGGCGGGAAGGAAGGAACTTACACCTCTCATCAGGAAGCTGCTTGAGGACCTCGCCAATAATCTGGCCCACACTCTGCAGCGCCTTGATGGAGTCCTCAGTGCGCTCGTACTCCTTCTGGAGCTCGCGGATCTCCAGGCGAATGTCCTTGAGCTTGGATTCGAGCTCGCGCGACTTGAGAAGCTCGGCGCGGTACTCGGCAAGCACGCGCTTGCGCTCCTCGTCAACGACGGGGGGTGCCATGGTGTTCTCGTTCGAAGTCTCGCTCTGGGAATCGACGGCGCTGTGTGGCGGAGGGGAATTTGTCAGAGAGAAGATACGATTTCGGAAATTCGCGGCAGCGTGCTGGAAAGGGCAGGGATTTCACGTTGCTGTGAGGTGGTGACGGGATGGGTTGGTGGTGGATGGAGCGGCAGGAGCGAAGGTGGTGGAAGGCAGCTGCAGGCTGTACGTACCTCTTCCTGCGATGGGCAAGTGCATCAGCGGCCAGCGCACGGGCCGCATACTCCCTGAAGGCCGCTGTAGGTGGAGTCAGAGCCCTGGCCCGTCGTCGGTGGCACTGGTAGGGGCGTCGCATTCTGCCGATGATCTGCCGACGGTGTGGTGTGTTGTGGTGTGGTTCGGTGAGGTGTTGGGTGAGGGGTTCGGTGAGCAGTCGGTGAGTAGTTCGGTCAAATTCGGTGTGGAGGGTTTTGGGCTGGAAATCTCGGTCAAGTGCAAGTGCACCAGTGCACAGCTTGTGCCTAATTGGGACGGGCCGTGGAAGGCAGATAGATGCTATTGTTCAACCCATTCACTTTGCTGCCAGTATTTCAGATGGCAGTTGCCATTTTCTTTATGATTTTCCCTTTCTTTGCCACTGTGTATTTGAGTGTGATTGCTGACTTTTGACAACGACCAACCACTTTTGCCGTCGACCAGCCAGTTTGCCTTGCCTTCGGGTCTTGGGGCAACTTGTCCATAATCTTCAGTATTTCGCAATCATCTTTTATTTAGTCAACTTACTTGCTTGGTTTCTTTAATTTGAAAGTCTTGATCTCTACACAATCACGGCCAAAACACCCCTACCCGTGGCCAAGACCCCTACAGCTTTGCCTTCAGCCCTAGGGACTCTTCCAATGCGTTCATCCTGACATCCGAGATGAGCATGGCGCGAGGACACTCTTCCCCAATTTCCTTACCCAAAAGCATACCCGCCACAATCTCTCCGCTTCTCCAGGCCTTGACCATTCCAATGCCATGGTAGCCGCCGCATGCCCACTGGCGCTGTCGGCCAGGAAAGCGACGAAGAGACCCAACGAAGGGCATGGTGTCCTGGGTGAACCCAAGAATACCAGACCAGGCGTGCGTGATATTTTCAGAAGGGCTAGGGACCGCAGATGAGACGACGTGGCTACCAAAACCATGAAGGTGCGCCATGGGTGGAAGGTCAGTTTGGCTGTCGTCCCCCGTCGCCTTCCGCCCCGTGTTGGCTCGTCCCACCACGATGTCGCCGCCCTTTCTCTGTATGAGATAGTCGTAGTCCTTTTCCGCATACCGAAGCCAAAAAGAGTAGTCGCTGTTGAGGTGCAAAGGTGATCTGTCGTGTGGGGAGCCCGACACCTCTGCCGTGGCGACTGGGCCGTAGCGAACGACGTTGCCCCTGACGGGAGAGATGAAGGGCCGCAGTTCTGGAACGAGATGACCCATCCAGCCGTTGGTGGCGTGGACAACCTGTTTCGCCTTGATGCTGCCACGGCTTGTAGAAATTGTAGCAAAGTCGTCCCCAGGCCGTTCCCTGATGGCTTCCACGACAGTGTCAGTCTGAACGTTGAGTCTTCCAGCCTCAATCATTCCAGCCAGAAGATCCGTGACCATCTTGTAAGGCCATACTGAGGCGGCATGGACAGAAATGGCGCCAACGCATCGAGCCGAAAGGTTCAAATCTCGCTGGAGGGCCTGGCGATCGTCGAGGACGGTGTACTTGGCCGCCAAGTTCGGCGCATGCTTGCGCATGTCCTCAAGAGCGGCGATAGCTCTTTCAAAAGTCTTCTGATCATAGTAGGCATCTATGCCCTGCGTCTCAACAAGATCGCAGTCCAGCGAGCTGTCCTTGATCACGGCTGACATGGACTCGAGATGGCTCTGCTCAAAGGCAGCAATCCGGATAGCTTCTTCGACGCCGAAAGCCTCCTTGTGATGCTCCCAGACAGCGAAGCTCATGGTTTTGATGTGCCCGCCGTTGCGTGCGGTTGCGCCGGAGCACAGAGACCTCGCCTCTATGAGGGTGATGTTGAGGGTCGAGTTGTCAGCCAGGAGGTGGTAAGCCAGACTGGTGCCGGAGATACCCGAGCCGATGATGGCAATGTCAGAGACAGCATGAGGCCAAGGGGATTTGTGCTGTGATAGAGGGTGTGGTGAGGATGTCCAGAAGGACTGTGTTGGGTTCTTGACAGGCACACCGGGGTCGACAACACCAGCTTCGTAGACGCCTTCTTTTGATGCAGACATTACGGCGGATAAGTGGCGAAAATAATAAAGATGGATAGAGTGAGCTCATCAATGCTGGGAAGTAACGTACAATGACCTCGATATATATACGCGGCGTGAGTGATACTTGCGACTCTCCCCGGCTGTCCCTCGAAATGTACGATGCAGTATTTCAGAGACCGGACCGGTGCTGCATGCACCGGGCCAGTCTGGCTCTCAATCGACTTGCCATATCAAGATCAGACATCCAATCAGGATGCCTCCCATTAATCGTCTCCGCAGGTGGTCTCTTTTGACCTTTCTTGTTGGGGATAGCGTCCTGCGGCACCTTTACCATCCCCGCAGTCGACGGGGGCGACATCGCAGGGGTTTCCTCTCTCAACACCCCGACCATACGTCCTCGAAACATGAGACAGAACCTCATGGCAACGACTCTCGAGACACGTCGTCCTTTCAATGCCGAGGCAGCATCGGCCGTATAGGCCCAAGGCGCGAGGTCAGTTGAGAGGTCACATTTGATTTGGGCACTCCGAGTCCTGTTCGAGAACCATACTGACTGTGACAGGATGCTTCCAATGCTCTCAGCGTCGGATCGACTGCGATCGTGCTGAGCCGTGCTGTAAAAAGTGCGTCTCCAAAGGCATCGAATGCAGCGGACTTGGCGTTCGCTTTCGCTTCAACGATGGCATGGCAGCCAGAGGACACCAGACAGGGAAAACTGCACAGAGCGCGTTTGGGAAACACAAAGCCATGACATCTCAAGACGATCATGAGAGTCAAGCTGTTCCTCGGACCATAATCTCTGGTCATGGCGGTGAGACGCTCATGCACTACCAACCCAGCCCAACAACCCTGGATCCATGGGCAGTGCATCTCATCCAGTACTGTAGGGGACATTATCATCCTATCCACCACGACATCCATACATGCTGACGGCCTGTAGTCTCCGAGAACATCGCTTCGGCTATGCAGGCCATTGACGGCCAGCATAATGGCTATCGCTATCTCCTTCTCCCCATAGCGCACACGAACCCCCTGGTTCTCGCCCCGGTGCTCGCAACGGCTGCATTTCACATGTCTCGCCTGGAAACTGTCGAGAGCCGCTCCGGACCCTGGTCTGCTTCGAGGCTGTACAATCAATCCCTTGTTGAGCTGAAGAACCAACAGGATCTTGAGAGCATCGATACATCCACAAGGCTTCACATCCTGCTGGCCATACTGCCCCTCCTCGTGAGCGTCATGGTCACCGGATCGGATGACTTTCCGATTCTCTTTCGACTCCTCGAGTCGGCCTTGAAAGCCATGGGTGGTGAAGATGGGCTAGGTCGCGATGAGCTGGCCACGTTTATCGTTCGCCAGATTCACAAGTACGGTCTTCTTCTACCCCTGAATGATAGTTCTCTGACTAACATGCCGGCTTGCGTACAGGATGCGGGTCTACGCGGCGCCATTCCTCAGCGAAGAAGAGGGCATAGCAGTTTTGTCTTCCGAGGTATACACGACGTACGGCTTGAACTGCCTTCGGTTCTGCTCGCAGCAGCAGCCAGGGCTGTCAGCGGCCGTGCCCATCATCGAAAGTCTGGTGCAGCAAGCCCGCGGTATCTACCTCTCCCGGGCTACCAAGGGTCCTGAAAAAAAGATCACATTACAGGCCCAGGGCCCTACTAGCCGAGTCCAGCGCTACAAAGACACGCTGGAGCAATTTCCACCAGGGGCTCCGGGCGAACAAGTGCTTATCTGGGCTACTTTTGTGGCTGCGTCCGACTGTCTCCTTGCCGAACACCAATCATTCTTCCGGGCTGTTCTGCGGAGGCTATATGAGATGAACGGGTTTGCCAATGTTCTCAAAGGCATCGAGCAGCTCGAGATCATCTGGGAAAGGAGGCGGCATCCGGGAGACAGGTGGACTTCTATGCTGCCACTCTCGCGTGCTTTTGTCATGTGAGAGGGTCAAGGCAGAGCAACATGATCGATCCTCAAGACCCCTCGACTGTCGCCGCAGGTTCCCGTGTCATCAAGTGCATCCAGATTGGTCGGCGTCACTGCGTCCAAGTCGGTAGCTAGCGATGCCGAGCTGATATGTTCGCGTCTTCCAACGAGGGTGTGAGACCAAAGCTGACGCGACGAGACTGCAAATGAAAATTACTAGACCACACCCTCGTCAGCATTATCTGCTTTGGGAGAGTCGAGCTCAATTAGGTTTACCGATGCCATCGAGATGCTTGGTGCAAAGACAAGCACCAGTCACGGACGACATTCCGAGCAACCACGCAAGTAGGGCCTGGAGCTGAGATCCCATGGATTGGAGAAGCAGGCTAGTCGGCATCGGCTGCGATCTTACGTGAGAGTCGTGATATTATTATTAACGTAAGTTGCCCGTTCCAACATACACTCGGCGCGGATAAATTAGCGTACAGGGAACGTGAGCATTATTCCAAATCAACGCAGGCTTGAAAGTCCAAAAGGGCAACCGTCGAGTCGTTAGTAGGTCGGAGTGAGGAGCGTTGTCAAGCTCAGGCGAGGGGCTTCTTGACCTGGATGACGCCGGGAGCGGCCAGGGTGGCATCGACGATGGAGGCAACATCGGGGAAGCTGCCGGACGTGGTGATGGAGGCATGGCTGAAGCCTTGAGCCTCGAGCTGCTCGAAGGGGAAATCGGCCTGGAGAGTGACGACGGAGCCGCTCCACTTGACATTCTTCGCGGGTTGGCTGAGGGGCACCTGCTGGCCGTTGACAAAGGTGACGAAGAGACCCTCCGTCTGCTGGGTCTCGGCCTCCTTGCAACCCTTGAGGTCGGCGGAGAAGGAGAGGGTCTGGTCGGTACCGTTGACAACGGCGATAGGGCCGCCGTTGACGGTCAGGCCGGGGAAAATAGGGAGAGCGATCTTGGCGAGATCGAAGGGGCACGAGCCGGGAACGACGAAGCTCTGGAGAATGGACCAGGCAAACGCGGGGGGCACGTTGGTCAGGAAGCTCGATTCGGAGGGAGTCTCGCGGAGGAAGAGACGGTAGGCGCCATTTTGCTCGCCCTCCTGGCCGATGACGGAAGAGACGATGCGGACAAAGGCAGGAGCACCCTCGGAGGCGAAGATGACGTTGGCGCTCTGAAGGACGCCGAGGACGAGGGCGGTGAAGGTCTCGGCCAGGAAGATGGAGTCCATGAGGGTGTTGACCGGGAACACGTACTGACAGGGCGAGGGGACAAACTTGTTGGCCGCCTTCAGCACTGCGACGGCTGCGAGAGCGTGCTGCTGCTCTTGCTGTGGAGATTTAGATGTGTTGGAGACTCTGATTCAAAGGGGACACTCACAGCAACGACAGCCCTGATGGTGGCCTCTGCGGCACCAGTGGAGGCGCCGAGCTCGGTGTAGCCTGGAGCTCCGGAGGTGATGTTGTTGAGGAGGGAGCTGAAGTATGAGGTCTCAAAGAACTCGTTGAAGGCGATGAGCTGGAAGGCAACGGTGGATGCTGGGCCGAGATCAGAGGGCAGTCCGCCACCGGGGAGCTTGCCACCGGCCTGCTTGGCTATGAGGGTGAGCTGCTCAGGGGTCGGGTTGGGGAAGCCGTTGTTGTCGGGGATGTTGAAGGCGCGAGGAGCGAGAGCTGCACCGCTGGCGAGGCTCAGGAGAGCCGCCGGGGCGAAAAGGTTGGAAGTCCGCATGGTGAAGGTGGGGTGGGAATATTAGGTATTAGGTCCTGTAATATATTCAAGGACGATGAAGGAAGCCTGAGAGTGTGGAGATGAGAGAGCTGTGTCAGAAGATACACGATACTTGGGACAGCTGCCACTGTCATACTTATACTGACCGGAGCTATCCCTCCCACCCCCTGACAATAGATCACGCGAGATTAAGCTCGACGCATTCCATCATCGACCGTGACGGCGGCATAAACCGTGGTCGTCGGTCACATCCCATCACCCCGCGGTGTCAAGCCTCACGATTCCTCGTCTCGGACAACCGCTCGTCCGCAATGGGCAAGATCGCCAAGCCGGCATGGGACACACGCCAGAGCGAAAAGTCTACGCCGCTAGCTCGGGCCGTGGTCTGCTTGCTGGGGAATAGGGCCAAAAATGGGAGTACTTACAAAGAAGCCGGACGGGAGTGGCCTCTCCCGGTTCCTGGAATAGGGGGGGCATTGCCCGGATCCGTACCCTTCCAAGTGCCCTCACGCAATGCCGTTGGGCGCAGCCGCACAGGCACGAGGAAATCTCCTTTTGACCTTGGGACTTGGCTTCTTTCATGCTAGCTCCGTCGCGCTTCACCCAAGAGAAAAAGAAGAAACGCATTGGACACGCGGTCTTCAGCACCTCGGGCGGTCCGAATGGCCTCTGTTTGTGTGTCACAAGTGTACATGCTAGTCGGCACGCTTGTGGCGGCGGGAGATGACCTCACATTCCAGTGAGCATCCCGATTGATTCTCTCCGATCCGCAGGCCAGAGCACTTGGCAGGGCACCCGTGCTGTTTCATACGTCACATTCCAAAAGGGGGGTAACCTAGGGCTGAGGGCTGAAGAACTGTCATGGGGGGGAAGCCTCCCAAAGGGCCAGTCCATTTCCCCGACTACAAACTACATTTCACCCGGCGTTGACACGACGGGGAACTCGGGGACCCGGATAGCACAAGGTCAAAATGCGAGTTTAACCCGTCTGGAGCATCGAGGCATCGCCAGCGCCAATGCCGTTGTCGTGCCGCCCCCTTTGCATTTTCCAACCAGAACGTGCCAACGAGAGGATAGGGTCAGGGCCTTGCGCCGTCCTGTTCATGCTCAACCCCATGCGCTGGCTTCGTTTTCTTTGTTTGCAGCTTCGGCATGGCATCATGTCGTGCTCACGGGCGGCGCCATTCGTCCCATGGCCATGGCTCGTGGGAAATCCTGATATCCATCATCACTCGTTGGTCCTCGACGATGCTCGCTGCAAGACGTGACGCCGTTATGCCGTCACGGCCAACTTTGTCGGCACATGTCGGGCACACCTCCAAGACCCATAGACGCAAGACCGGCGGTTCCCGCAGGCCGCTTCTCAACAGCGTGAACCATCGAGAGATCCTCATGGCGCCAGCAGAACAGGCGGCATGAGTTGGTCCCCAGGGTCTGCAGCAGAAGCAGCAGCAGCTGAGGAGCCCCTCGCTGACCCCTCTGGTGTTGCATCCGTGTCGTGTGTGGCCCCTTCAGGTCTTCTGAGATCTCGTCCTCCTCCTCTTCAAAACCGCTTCCACGGCTTCCACAGCTTCCACGGCTTCCTCTTTCGTCTTCACCTCAACCTTGACCCTCGCCTTGCGCTTCGTCCCCGTCGGCACCACAAGCTCCTCCACCTCAACTTCCCTCTTGATCACCACGGCCCCTGTCACCCCCTCCTCCTTCTTCACCCTCCCTGGCTCCCTATCAGCAAACGCTTTGAGGTCAGCGGTGAAGAGCACCGAGTGCGCCCACCCGGCATACTCCCCCCAAAGGCCCCTGAAATGATCTCCAACAGCATCGTAAAGCGCCTTGCTCAACGTCGCCGTCTTGCCCCCCTTTCCCTTGGCAAACTTGTAGTCCCGCAGCGCAATCTGCCACACGTGCGTGTCGACCGGCACAGCCTCGCCCCAGCCCAAACCCATGAGGCACACGCAGTCAGCCACTTTGGGGCCAACTCCCGTCAACTGCAGGAGCTGTTCATGCGCCTCCTTGTATGTCGCGCTTGGTAGAGCCGCAGCCTCGGCCGCGGGCCGGAAGTTGGGGCTCGCCGGGTTCGCGAGGCTGTCTAGCCAACCCCTGGGCTTCTCTTGGGCAACCATAACAGCCGTCCGCGCGATATACTTGGCGCGATAGCCGAAACCTAGCTCGCGAAGGTGCGCCTCAACTCCGGGCCCTATCAGCGCTTCTGGTGGCGGGAAGTCATGGAAAGCTTCTTCGCCCACGTGGCCTATCAACGGCCCATAGTGTAGGCAAAGCTTGTGGACCTGCGAATGGTGAATACAGTGTGTTTTAGTCGGGGTGCTTGGGGCTCTGACCATTTGCGATATCCTCGCAATATTGTTGTTGCTGCTGCAAATGAAGCTGATCAGGGTTTCCCACGCGTCCTGGCTCAGGATCCGCACGCCCTCAAACTTGGGCGCCCGCCTCTTGAAGTTTGGGTCTGCGAGAGACCATTGTTCGTACAGCGAGCCGAGATCGAGCCTAAGACTCAAATAGTGTCGGAGAAGCTCCTCCGTGTCGTCCTCAGCGCCTTCTGCGTCCTCTACCTTGACCACCCCGCGCGTGGATGGCGGCGGGGACAGAGGCTCCAGCTTCCCGGGCCAAGTCACCCGGTAGTGAAGATAAGTCGGGTCCTGACGCAGCGAGAGCACCCTCCCATGCAAAGCACAGTTCCTGCAAAGACGTCAGCCAGAATTCATCTCGAGGGCATATCTCTCTCACCATTCATCGTTGATTTGACGCCAGCGGAAAGACTGGCCGCACCGTAGAGTAGTGTCGATGGACAGCTCGGTAAGGCTCAGCGGGAATTTCCGCCACTCTGAGACCCGTCCGAATGACATTCTTCGCATATGGCGTGGCTTTTCAAATGGAAATCGGCGCAAAATAGCACAAGTCGCCTCAATGATGCCAGTCGTGACGAATGTCCCCGATCCTAGCTGTGTCCGAGTCGTCAAGTCGAGATGTCTCGCCCGAGTCACGTGGGCGGCGACTTTGAGTTAGAGGGAGGGGGTGGACAGAGGGTGTGCGTGTAGTGACATTCAATCTCGAGCTTCAACCGGGGTCTTCAGGGGTACTGCAACACCACCACGCGATCGACACGAACACTGTGCGACTGGACATGTCGTTCTTTTTTCTATCTTCAGATCCGTACAAACGCTAGGAAATTTGGTATCATGACATGGAAGCAATGGAATCCCCCCAGATCAGGTCCAGTCGTGGACTGACCTCTATTTTGTCTTGGACTTGTTGTCCTTGGTGCCCTTGCTGGTCTTCTTGCCAAAGGTTACAAGCTCACTCTGGATGAGCAGCTGGACGAGGCACCACAGATAGCAGAGCGCGAAGCCGGCAAAGCCGATGCCGACGTTGACCACAACCCAGAGGTCTGGCTTCTCGCGGGGCGGGACGAGGTACATCTCGGCAAAGTGCCACGCGATCATGGCGGCGTAAAAAACGCTGTGAAGGAGCGCGGTGCCCCATTGGGCCCAAACAGCCTGCCCCTCCTGGAAGTAGGCGCTAAAGGACGTGGGCGGGAGACCGAGGAGATAGGCCCACAGTCCAGTTAGCACGAAGTAGGGGATCTCGAGGTCGACGCGCGAAAGGAGCGGGAACATTGTCCAGGCGCCGAGGATGTTGGCAAAGCCCACCCACGCCCGGATGTCCTTGGACAGGCCGGTGCGGCCGGCAAACAGCAGGGTCATAGGTGCCAGCGGAAGAAGGACGCTCTTCTCGTGAACCTGGTAGCTGAAGAGGAAGAAGCCCCAGGCGGTGGCGGCGAGACCGAGGGGCAGCAGCTGCTTGCGGGGGCGGATGAAGAGGATCAAGTTGGGCGGGATGATGGAGAGGAGGGTGGCGCCGAGGGCTGCCTTTTGCAGTAGCGCCGGGGGCAGGTGGCGGAGCTTGACAACGAGGTTCAGACTACACCAGAAGTTGGCGACCTTGTCCTCGAACAGGCCACGGGCAAAGGGGAAGACGCGGTGGACCATCTGGACCAGCTGCTCCACCACGGGCCAGTAGAAGGCGTCGACGTCGAGAATTCCGGCCAGCTGGGTGAACATCGGCAAGGCCGGCGGGGGCCCATCAATATCCGGGCGCGAGTCGATGCCCCTGCGCACATCGTAGACGGTGCCGATAATGATGGGCAGAAGCAGCACGGCAAAGGAAGCCAGGGTGACGAGGGCGATGCCAGCCAAGCGGGCGGGGTTGAACTTGGGCGAGAGACAGCTGCCGAGGAGAAAGGCGAAGATGGAGAAGGCGTAGTAAAGGGCCATCTGCTTGAAGCCCAGGGCGGCGACGAAGAAGACGGCGGACCACATGTAACGGCCGGCCAGCATGCTGGACATGCTCGCAATGACGAAGCCCAACATGACCGTGTTGTACTGGAAGTGGACATGGTCGATGAGAATGGTGGCGGGCTGCATCAGGAAGGCCACCAGGGCCAGCGAGGCGGACCAGTTGGTGACACCGTTGAGCCTGCTGAAGCGGCGGATGAAGATGACAGCGGCAGGGATGTAGATGAGGAACTCGGAGACGATGACGGTGGCGCGCATGAAGATCTTGAGGGTCGGGTCGTCGGCACCGCGCGAAGTGTAGAGGGCAAACCAGCCGGGCTCGATGAGGGCGCCGACCTTCCCGCACAGCCAGCTGTGGTAGGCCGTCAGGGGAGGGTAGTCGAGCCCCCACCACTGCAGGTCATGGAAGTACCATTGCGAGACGGGTAGCTGTGTGGTGATCTCCATCCAGTGTCTCTGGGCCTCGTAGTCGCCGAACATGGGGGGTCTGCGGAAGCCTGCAAGGAGAGTATGGGTTAATGGGCGTCCAATATGACGAGGTGGCAGAAAGGTAGTGGCTTACCCGAGTATCCCCAGAGTCCTGCCGCCCATCGGTAGAGGCCAACAACCATGAGAATGAGGGGGAGAACCTCCCATTGCGATGTCGAGCCACGTGCGGGCCAGAGGAACGCTGCCAGGGGAAACAATGGCTCCTTGGCCGGCGGCTCTTGTCTCTGGATGAACTCGTTGATGATGGTGGTGCGAGGGGTTGTCGGGGTTGACGGAGCCGAGGGCGACGACTTCTTGGTCCGCCGCCGTGGCTTATGGGGGGAGGAAGCGCTCATTGTCGCCGAGGGAAAGGAGTGTCGGTCGGTCGGGGCGGCATGGAGGTCCCGTCGGGTCGGGTGGAGGTGCAATTGTCGGTGATGGTTGAAGAGATTCGGGTTGACTGGAGGAGATCTGGGGTAACCGTTTACTGCCACCAGTGCAACTGAACATCCGAATGAGGATTAGCGTACTCGTCACTCTCCAGTCTTCCACCGCCGCTCTGCGCTCCTTGTCCACTGGACTTATTAGATGTGAGCCTCATAATTGGCCTTCTCAAAGCGAAAAGGACGTCCTTGCACAGAAAATTGGAGAGGAAACAAGTTCAGAGCAATCTGGTTGTCAAGTTGGTGTTTCATTGGCGCTCTCATTGAGCTTCAGCGTGGAAGTATCCCTACGACTTCCCCTAGCCCCCCCCCCCTTTTCATGTTAAAACTCCCTCTCTATACTACCTAGATCCTGTGATTTAAACGCCGTACCCGAATCGCCGCCGACATGATGTGTTGAAATGACGCCCGCGCCCCCGTCCCCTCCGTGTCTTCTCCTGCCGTTGCACACTTAGTGGTGGAACAGCCTCGTCTTCTGCTCGACAAAGGTGATGCCTAGCTTCTCCGCCGTGTCGAAGACGGCCTGGTCGTTCTGGCTGCCGCCGGGAGCGGCAATGTACTTGACTCCCGACCGCGAGGCGCGGTAGACGTTGTCGATGAAGGGGAACTGGAGCAGGGTTAGTAATGATTCTCAGCACAAAAAAGGGGCTAAGACTTACGAAGGCATCGCTGGAGACGGCAACGTCAGTGAGCTTGCCGAGNGAGCCACTCCTCGCGCTCCTTGTCGGTGAACGCAGCGGGGACATCCTCGAAGATGGCCTCGAAGGCCTCGCGCTCGGAGCCAGCCTTGGGCAGCTCGCCGCTGACGAGCAGGTCGATGGCGTTGCTCTTGTCGGGGCGCTTGGTGCCCTTCTTCCACTTGATGCCGAGGACGCGGGGGTGGAAGCGCAGCCACCAGTTGTCGGCCTTGTCGCCGGCAAGACGGGTGCAGTGAATGCGGGACTGCTGGCCGGCGCCGAGTCCGACGATCTGGCCGCGGGCGGCGTAGCAGACCGAGTTGCTCTGGGTGTACTTGAGGGCGATGGTGGCGACGGTCAGGTCGCGCAGGGCCTCCTCGGACAGAGGGGCAGAGTTCTTGGGGGTGATGATGTTGGTGAAGATGTCGGGGTTGATACGGGCATCGTTGCGGTGCTGCTGCAGGGAAACACCGAAGACGGTGCGGGTCTCCTGGGAGGCAGGGCGGTAGTTCTCGTCGACCTGGAGGACGAGGTACTTGCCGCCCTTCTTCTTGCGGAGAAGCTCGAGAGCGGCGGGCTCAAAGTCGGGGGCGATGACACCGTCGGAGACCTCCTTGGAGATGATGCTGGCGGTGGCAACGTCGACCTTTGCGCTGAGGGCGATCATGTCGCCGAAGCTGCTCATGCGATCGGCGCCACGGGCGCGGGCGTAGGCCTGGGCCAGGGGGGACGACTCGATGCCCTCAATGTCGTTGACAAAGTAGACCTTGCGCTCATCCTCGGTCAGGGGGATGCCGATGGCGGCACCGGCGGGCGAGACGTGCTTGAAGCTGGCGGCGGCAGGCTTGCCGAGGGCAGCCTGGAGCTCCTGGACCAGGGGCCAGGCGTTGAGGGCATCGAGCAGGTTGATGTAGCCGGGCGAGCCGCTCAGGACCTTGAAAGGCAGGTCACCCTGGACGGCGAAGGCGGCGGCGGGCTTCTGGTGGGGGTTGGCGCCGTAGCGAAGGGCCATGTGCTGCTTGCCATCGGCAGCGTACTGCTTGCGGAAGAAATCGGCAATGGCAGAGTCATAGTCGGCGGTGTGCTCAAAGGCCTTGAGGGCGTACCTGTTGCGGCTGGTTTCGGTGACCTCGCCGGCCTCGAGCTCCTTGAGGAACTCGGCGTAGTCGGTAGGGTCGCTGAGGATGGTGACGCGGGAGTGGTTCTTGGCGGCAGCGCGGAGGAGGGTGACGCCGCCAATGTCGATCTCCTCGACAGCCTCGGGCACGGTGACGTTGACCTTGGCAACGGTGTCCTTGAAGGGGTAGAGGTTGCAGATGACGTAGTCGACCTTGTTGATGTTCTGGTCGGCCAGGTCCTTCTCGTCGGACTCGAGGTTGCGGGCGAGGATACCGGCGTGGACGGCGGGGTGGAGGGTCTTGACACGGCCGGCGAGCATCTCGGGGGCCTTGGTGATGGCAGAGACGTCCCTACAAGTAGAAAAAAACAGTCAGAATCATGACCAAAACTTCAATTGACGTCGGAGGGAATATGGGAGAGGGATTGAATCTTCTTACTCGACAGGGAAACCAGACTCCCGAATCATCTTGGCAGTGCCGCCGGAAGCAAGAATGCGGACATTCTGCTTGTTCAGACCCTTGGCCAGGTCAAGCAGACCGGTCTTGTCGTAGACGGAAACGATGGCGATCTTCTGACCCGACATTGTAGCGATGTACACAGCAAAGTGTTTCTCACGGGATACGTTTGGGGGGTTGAAGAAGGAGGGGTGACGGAATGTCCTCGGTTTTTTGACGACGGGCGACCAATGGAGGGGTAAAATCGTACCTCTGCAGGGTCAAGCCGGGCCCAGCGCCGGCGCTCGGAGGGGCAGAAAAAATTAGTGTCACCCGCCGCGCAGCCTCCTATTTCCTCCCGCTCCCAGTGGCTGCTGCCCCAGTGTAAGCCATCGCGCCTCCGGCTCCCTCCCGTCCGCCCCAGCTCCATCGAGTCATAAGTTGAAACGAAAGTTGGAAGTTGTTGAAGCCTCGCGCGAGGAGGGCTTGATCGGATGCCTGGAGGAGGATCATCTTGCCCCGTACGTACTATGGCAGCAGACTGTCGACTCGGCACCGCCACCTCGAGCTTTCTCTGTCTCAACGGCTGTGCCAGGACTTCAGCTCATTTGAAAATGCGATTCAAGTTGGAATTTATGTACTTTTGAGTGGCTGGACTTTGTAAGTCAAGTCAAGAACTTGACGCCGATTTTGCTTCGCTCTGTGTTCAAAGCAGCGGGCTCCGCTGCCGTAGGGGTCTGGGGAAGGAGCTCCAACTGGACGGGAGACCACAGTGTCCGCACAGTGAACGACACGACCCTCTTTCCTCGTCTTGCCTTACATCATTGTCTCCTTGGCATTGGGTTGAGCGAGCATGAGACGAGACGACATGACACGCATCTTCTTCCATCTAGGCTAATTTCTGCCAGAAACACCCCTTCTCGAGGCCTGCCAGAACCAACATGCCGTTCCCGTTTGTTCTCCCGACGACGTCGTCCTTCTCGTTTAGCGCCTGCTACACCTGCGAATCCCACCCCTCGCTGCCCCTCACAGCGAGCACGTACCGCGGGGTCGTGAGGGATGAGCTCAAGAAGCATAAGAGGCTGCCGCCCTCGTCTCAGTCACCCCACGTCGCTTCGGTCATCTCTGCCCTGACCAGCTATGTCCCCTACGTCTTGGCCATTGACGACGGCCTGGCGGACAGGTCCAAAGAAGTCAGGGTGTGCCCCAAGACCGACCCCTCCATCGAATGGCGCCCAACCATGTCAGAGAGTGCCGTGCCTGGACGCGAGATAGCACGCGTCAAGGTCCAGACCCTTGAGCAGGAGCTCACTTTTGCTCTTTCAACCTTGGCCCAGGCCCAAACCCTTCTCGCCCGCAGTGTCCTACACCCTCTGTACGTCACCACCGCCGCAGTGCCGTCCGCCCAGGACCGTATCACGGCTGTTCAGACGGCGAACAAGTATCTCCTCGATGCTGCCTCCATCTACGACTACCTTGCAACGCGGGCAGAGACATCACCCCTGAATGCCAGCTATCCGCCACCATGCGCCGATGTGTCAGCCCCTGTGCTACGAGGCCTGTCCTCGCTGTCGCATGCCGAGGCGAACCTGCTTGCCGTGCTCAAGGACGACCCGTACCCCGGCATCGTGGCCCAGTCCCGGAACTCGACCGACAAGGAGTACCTCTACAAGGCACCCGATGTCCCAAAGGTTCGCGCCGCCATCTTCGCCCGCCTCTGCCTCGCCGCGGCCGACCACGCTGCCAAGGCCTCTTCCCTCTGCTCCGCCAGGACCAACAATGGCTCCAAAGTGGAGGAATCCCTTCTGCGTTACCTCGAGGACACGAGACGCACAGCCAAAGCCCGTGCTTGTCGCTTCTTTGGCATCGACGCCGAGCTTGGCGGCGAAACAGGCAAGGCCCTCGCCTGGCTGCGCGCGGGACTGCAAGAGCTCGGCGTCGATCTCGCTGCGCGGGATGCCGCCGCCTCGGGGAGCAAAAAGGGTGCTTTTGGCCGCCTCAAGAAGGACTGGGCCGAGAAGAGGGAGGATCGGCGCGTGGAGAAGGAGACGGCCTGGGGTGCCGACGGCGGCAGGCTCGAGGAGATGAGGGTGATTGAGTATCTGGAGGCAAAGTGGGAAAAGTTCAACAACCTGGTGAGTTGACTGGCGTCTTGAGGGCCTTGCCTCTAGCTAACATACCCTTTAGGTTGACACTCAGACCATCCCGCCCACGGGGCCGCTGCTGGCGCAGATGCCCTCAGGTCGCGACCTGCAACCCGTCCGGCCCTACGAGCCACCACAGCTCGACAGGAGCGTGCTGGAGGCGGCACGAGCACCGCCGGAGCACCCTGATGACGTTGTCTATGAGAGCTCCGACGACGAGACCAAGGTCGGCCAGCCATCGAGAGACCCTGTCGGTGCGTATCCAGGAAACCGGCAAGAGTACAACAGTACTCCCGGATACTACTAGCCTCTCCCAACATTTCACTGCAATTACCAAATAGCACTCGTCATCTCAAGCAACATGGTCCATTACTGCATCGTGGTAGTACCTGGCTATAGTTGGTGTCCCGTCCATTCCCCCGTGTCGCTAGTGATGCAGAATTGTCATGCGGCCCCTTTCCTGGCGGCCAAAACCAAACCCATGCGATGAAAAGCCATGTAAGCAGGCCAAAACGCCTATAAGAAAACTCCAGGGTATTGCGTGATGTGTGTGATTTTTTTAATCGTTAAATCATGATGAGGGGGTGGGTAGCACCACACCGATGAAAGTAAAGTAGTAGGTAGATTGGCAGGGTCATGCCGTCGTGTCGCCGACAATATCGGCTGAGATTTCCTCGCGCACCTTGCGGCACCACTTGAAGATGGCGTCCTCAAAGTCGGCCCAGACGCCGGGGGTCGTGTTGTAAACGATACCAAGGGGGTCGATGCGCAGGTGCGTCTCCCACCGCAGCTCCGCGGCCTTGACCCAGTAGCGCAGGTTATCGGCACAACGGTAGGGCTTCTCCGTGTCCTCGTGGAAGGTGGTGATGCCGCCGAATCGGCGCTTGGAGCGTCTGACGGCGGCGTTGTGCAGCTTGACGAGACGTAGGCCGTTCGAGAAAGCACGGAGGAAGGTTGTCTCGCCTCCAGGTCCCGGGGTGTCACTGGTGGTATCTCTCGCGGGGGTATACTCTGGCAGCGGGTCGAGAGTGAGACCGACCTCGAGGGAAGCAAGGAAGGCGGTTTCTCGTTCAGTCTCTCGACCAGTCCAGTCGCCTGAAAGCCAGGTCCAGCCCTCTCGCTCGGCGCGCTCTGTGCGCTCAAGGATGGCCTCCTGGCTCAGCATGGAAAAGAGGCTACAAAGCCAGGCGTCTAGGCCGTCAATCTCGTCAGGACGCATGCCACCAGCCCAGCGGCGCGTGGCCATCTGCTTCAGAGTCTCCATGACGGCGAAGAGCTCGGAGCGGACCTGGCGCTCGGGCTTGATGGCGTCAAGGCGCTCGGGGTGCTCATGGGCGGTGTAGTACTTTCTTGCGGCGCGGATGGCGAGCGTCATAACATCGAGAATGTGCATGCCCTGGATCTCGAACCAGCCCTGGGACTTGGACTGGTGCCTCAGGTGATGGCTGCTTCTCGGCCGCGGTGACTCAATATTTGCTGCAGCTGAGCCACGACGGGGTGAGGGGGTCCCAGGTGCGGAATCGTCGCCTTGTGCGGTGGCGTTTCTGGCATCCTCAAGAGCATTGGATGCGTTTTGCAGGGATGTTGACAGCTCCGACTTGAGCTCCTCTATCGTCGGGGGACGGGCCAGGGGCTTCTCGCGGTGAATGTAGGTGCTGGCAGTCGGGGGCAGCATGTCGGGATCTGGGGCATCATAGTCGTCCGAGTCGTACGGGCCGTCGTCGTAGTCGTCAACATCGATGGGGGAGCCGACTAGGGGCCCGGCAAAGGTAGAGGAGGCGCCAAGGTCGGGGCTGCTTCCCATGGAGGCATAGGACGAGTCGGCGTCTGAAGCGAGCATGGTAGGCGAGAGCATGGAAGCTCCGGCCGCGGCAGAACCAGAGGGGTCATCGAGGGCAGACAGGTCGAGGGTGCTGCGGTTTTGCCTGTTTTTGCGTTGTAGCTGAGCGCCTTTGCCATCCAGAAGGCCGGTGCGGGCAAAGTAGTACTGCAGATGGGCGATACTGCCGAGGCTCAGGACGCTTTCCCTCGACTGTGCGCTGGCGGCGAATGTTGTGCCCTGAGGCCGCATGTAGCCGCGGCGACGGCTGGCGACGCGGGCGCCATCGCGGTCTGTGAGGAGGCTGCAGGTGGACTGGCGGGAGGAGGCGAAGCTGACGTCGGAGCGGCGGCCGTAGCTGGCGGATGACTGACGAGAGAAGCCGTCGCTGCTGCTGCGGCCGAGGGAGTCTCGGGGTGTAAAGTCTGTGCCGGAGCCGTGGGAGAAGTCGGAGGCTGTGGAGAGGCAGCGGGAGAGCTCGGGGACGGGGCCGATGGCGCGGGAGGGTGCGAGGTCGGGCGAGGGCGACTCGCACCGGAGGGAGGGCGGGAGCTGCTGCTGTTCTGCGGCCATGGCCATGCTTTCAAGTTTGGTGACCTGGTTGCTTGGTGGTGGTACGGTACTCGGGGGAGGGTGGGGGACTCGGGAGGCTATGACGCTCTCTCTCGGTCTCACGAAGCCATGTGCCGAGGGGAGGTAGGTCGAGAAGAAAGCAAGTTCTTATGAGAGAGCTTTTGGGTTTGGGGGAGGCTTGCTGGCTGGGCGGCCGTGTGGAATGTTGATGTTTCAGGCTGTAGGCGGGGCGACGAAAGGGAGGAATTATTCGGCCATGTTGGGGGGCAACGGCGGGCAGAAAGAGAGCAAGAGACAAGGCGGGCCTGAGGTGTGATGAATCGGTTCGTGGGGTGCCAAGAAAGGCCTTGGAAGAGCGAGCGAGGTAGGTACAGAAGGGGGAGTCGGTAGTCAAAGGGGTGGAAGTTTAAGAGAGGGTGAGCTTGAAGCCAAAGGGAGGGTGTTGTCGCGATGATGCACGGGAAACAACACAACGACTGGACAGGACAGACGGGTCGAAACAAAGGCGGCCGGCAACGTGTCTGCCGTTGGACTTTGGGGGGAGAGTCAGGGAGCCAAGGCAGGGAGCTAGGGGGTAGACTTGGTCACGGTACAGTACTCATTCAGCCTGTACAGTTGCTTTCCAAGCACGCTCGGAGGGATGATCGAGGAGCCAAAAGCCAGGGGTCAGGGGCAATTGGACCCCTGGACCGTTGCTCAATCGATAACCGTCGCCTCCAATCACGACTCGGAGGGGGGTGGGCATCTGGAGGTCCAATGGGAGAGCCCGGGATGATGCCGGGGGGGACAAGGCACGGGGCGAGCGAGGGCACCGAGGAGAAAGGCCTGGAGGGGCAAGAAGGAGGAAAGGGGAGGAGAAGGAGGGGCGGGCCAATTTAATTTCATCAAGCCCCCCGGTGACGAAGGAAAGGACGCGGCGAGGCGTGCTGGAGTGGTGTTGGTCTAGGATGATTTCCCGCGGTGGGGACGCGGTGTCAACGCGCGACCGGGCCGCATCATGAAAGGGGCACGCGGCGGGGGCGACCGAGAGGGGATACAATGTGTGTGTCATTGGGGATTTGGGGCTTGTGCTTGGTTGGAGCTTGAGGACTGGTCCGAGGCGGATGGTGGTTGTTGGGGGAGACATGTGCCAGTGGTGATGGAAGAAGATTGGGTCGGACGATCTCAAGTGAAGGAGTATGTTGAATATTCAGCCTGAGATCCATGATGTAATTATTAGGCTTGAAGAACTGATCACATGAGTCCATACTTATAAGACATCGGCAGGCGGGCAACCGACCGATGGATGACACGGAGCATCGGATGTACAGCCTAAAGTTAAGTAAGACCAAGCATCTCGATGGACCAGACCCGGCCCAGGCTGAGCTGGCAAGACTCGATCGGTCCAGTACCACATCAGATGGTACTGTACTTGACACGAACGCATCTCTAGGAACCAGTTCTTCCACCTTTCTTGAAAGTGCCCACCGCGATATGCCTACGCTGGGGTTAAACGAGGCGGGCCGAGCAGCAAGCGCAGTGTCTGTTCTCAGGCCCAAAGGCCGGTTATTGGTGCCCGGGAGGCAATAGACCGGCCGGTTCCTCGAATCCTAGCTTCCTAGGGCAAAATATGACCCAGGCCCGTGGGACCGAGGGCAAGCGTGTTCATCTCCCGAGCATCGAGGTATTGGGCGGCGGCCGGCCCCGAGTTGCTTTTTCCATCCCACAGCAGTGGGTGGACGGACGCGATGCAAATGCGATGCGAGGATGACCAGCATGGCGCACGAGGAGGGAATGCATATGACATACGTGTGGGCCGTGGGGGGCTGCAACATGATGGCGGTGGTGAAGTTGTGGTAGTGAAGCCAAAGTTGTGCTGGTTGGTGCCAAGTTGAACACTGATCGCCAGGCCAACAAATCGTTGGGCCCGTAATCAAACTTCCCTCCCGTCGGCATTTGTGCTTTTTAGTTATCCCTTTTTTATACAGCATCATTACTGCTGACCGTTTGCCCCAACCCACGGGTCTCTCCGGCACAAGTTTAGTAGGGCAACCTGAACGTCAAACGACGGCCGAGCCGAGCAGAGCAGTAGCTGTCGTCGTGGGCAACGGCAGATGTCTCGGACCTCAAGCTGGTAGCCGACGGCATCTCGAAACATAGCGGCCGCCGGGCTGGTGCAGGGAGAAACACAGCACAACACGCCCGCCGCTGCACTGCACTTTGGCAGTGTACAATACCTAGGTACTGAGTGGTGAGTACCGACGGACAGGGTGACCCTGGCCTGGCCTGGTCCGGGCCAATCTTCCAGACATCTTCTCTCCCTCCCATCCCCTCCTCTCCGCGGCGGTCGGCCGACAGGCCCGATGCAGGCACACGCTACCTCTGTTCTCAGGGTCTGTCTTTTCGGCTCGATCGTGATTGTCAGAAGGAGAGGGGCCGGCCAACTACCGCGGCCTAGGAACTGTGGTGTGTCAGCCTGGGCGGTGCCATCACGACTGGCACGTTGTAATTTTCGGCGCGGCCCGTCATTTTAGAGAAAAGATGTCTGCTGGATCGACCTGCCTGTTGAAGATCTTGTCCGAGTCCTGTCGATACCGGTACACGGTTCAAGCTGTGCTCAGGCTTGGTTCTTGTAGTGGACGACAGAGGCTTTCAAGAGACAGTCTCGACGCCGGTTTCACAATGATGCCCAAGTACCGCCAGTGAAGTCAAACTTGACCCTTGTATCGTGAGATACTTTGCCCCACGACCCCCCGGGTATTGCCCGTCATGTGCCAGTGGGAGGAAGGCTGAAGCGAGAGAAGCGCGATACCTCATCTCGCGGATTTGCCAATAGTACCGAACCAGACTCTGGGGACAGGCCTGAGTAGGAGTGTGTAAGTAGTGCGCGAGGAGGAAAGAAAATGTGCAGCACTCCCTGTACGATGGGACAACTTGAAGTCACTGTCACTGTTCAAGATCCGGCTGGCCGTCTCTCGCCATTTCTTTCCGTCATCCTGACCAACATTACCCTTTCCTTGCTTGGCCGACTAGTTGATCTGATCCCATCTCCGTTTGTCCAGTCGTTTCTTCCGGTCGTTTCCCCCCACGAGTCGCCCGTCTGTGCATCCTCCTGTCCATCAATTGGATCATCGCTCCCGTTTCCGTGTCGCACCAGAACCAGACCGACGGCCACAGACCAGACGCGACTGACACGCGCCATCCTTCTTCGGCCGCTTCTTTTCTTCCCTTACCTTGGCCCCTCCTTCCCCCCATCTGATCCCATCGTCTCGTCTTTTTTACTGTTGTTGCATGTCTCATTCGCCTAGCCGAGCCTTGTTGTCCTTTTCACTATTTTGTCTTGCTTGCTCTTCACATCACCCACCCCGACACCGATACCGACTCCGACTCATCCGCCTCTCTCATCCCGTTCGGTTCATCGTCGCAGCCGACCGGCACTTCTCTCTCCCCCTCACTCTCTCACACACTCGCTGCCATCCTCATCTCCTCACCACACTCGAAACACATCTAAAGGCCCGTCATATATCGGCAACACCCACGAGGCGTACCCTGTACACACCACTTCAACCACCACCCGCCTCTGGACAAGCGACTACAAGGTCCCAGCACCTCACTACACACCACACCACCACCAGCTCCAACTCCAACTCTTGACCAACCAGCCGTGGCCAGTCCTTCGCTCCAAGCCAAACTCATCCAGGACCCTACCCTCCCTTCCTGGCCCCCATCTGCATTCCACGCTGGCCAAACGAACCCCCCCGGGCCTCCTGCAGGACCAGGCCGCATGAGCAGCTGTCACCCAATAGCGCTGCATTCCCGTCCTGCACCAGAGCCGGCTCCCTGTCTGACAACTCACTCGCTTCACCCGTCTGGCGGATCCAGAGACCCCACCACGCGCCGTCCAAAGCCTGTCATTGAAGCGTCGCGCGTCCAACTATCGGCTGCGGCTGCGGCTCCAGGCATCAGGAAAACCAGCAAGCACCAGCAGCCTGCCTTGTCTCTCCTTGTCTGTCTGCCTGCGTGGCGGTCAGGACGGCATCGGGCACGAACGAGACGGCGGGGAAAACCACGCGAGTCCGCTCCTCATACCTAACTACTTACAGCTGTGGTCCAGCCTGCTGAAGAGGACGGACCGAGAAACGAGCGGTTCCCATCTTCCAGTCTCGATGCTCGTGGGGCCTGACTAGGAGCAGCTACCTCAGCCTACAAGTCCCCAGGCTCATGTCAAACAGGCACCTATGCTCCCCAGAGCCCGCTAACACGAACTCTCCACTCGTCGCCGACCCGACCGACCGACTGTGTCAAGTCGAAAACAAAACATCAAAACATCCCCATCGCAAAACACAACCCGCCTTCCACCACCAAAAATCGTTCGCCACCCCCAGAGAAGACACGATCAGATCAGTGTCCCTGCGCCGTCCGTGAATGGCATCGGTCGTAGCGATCGCCGAGGCTGGTGCGCGCAGCCCCGGTCTCTTCAGAGTCCCGCACCCTGGCCCCGGTCTCGAGCTTGACCATGGCAGCAGCTCGAACCAAAGTCGGAGCCCACCAGCCGGGGACAGGCTGCCACTAGACAGGCCCAACACCCCAGCAGCAGAAGGAGCAGCACTGGCACCCGAGCCACCACTGTTGACCGCCCCATCGCCCCCTGCCGCACCCCCGTCCGCCGGGGACCTTCCCACTGCAGACGCCCCGGAACCCGGCGTCGACACCGACCTCCAGCTGCCCTTCACTGATGTCTCCAGCGAACTTTTCCGTCTCCAGCCCCAATTCGACGACACCACCGCTGACCCTCAAAACAACAACATCCACGTCAACAACAACCACATCGCCAATAACCAAAGCTCCACAAACCTCAACACCTCCCTTCACGTCGCCTCCGATCCTCATCCCGCCTCGTCAAATCCTACCACCCCGAGCACCAGGGTCACGAGCACCGTACCCTCTCCCTCGAGTCACGTCACCGCCGCCTCCAACCACTCGACCTCGACCTCGCCCGTCCCAACCAAGCAACCGCGCAAGCCTTCGCCCGGCCTCGCCGCCCGTCTCAAGGCCCTCGGCTTCGGCTCCTCCTCCACCAAGAACTCCCCCGATCCGCCCGCCGCAAACGCTCCCCGCGACCCCATCGGCCGCCTCACCGAAGAACAGATTCGCCAAATTGACCTCAAGCATCAGGCCAATTCCGTCGCCTCAATCATCGAGCGGCGCGGCCGCCCCTGGAAGGGTGCATCCGCTCCCCTCATCTTCTCCAAGTCATTTGCCGCCCTGAACCCAAACACACACCACTCGGACAGGGCCGCCCCTTGGTCCGTCGCGTCTCGCGACGCCGCCGCGCCCGTCGTCGTCGAGCAGGACAATCTGCCGGGCGAGTCCACACCCGTCCCCCAGACCTCCTTCCTCCCCGAGATCGACTGCCCCGGTCCCCTCGACATGGACACCAACAAGTACCGCCTGCCCGACCACACAAACGGAAATGGCACAAAAGCACAGCCCGAGATGCGCCAGGAGCATCTCGACCGCGTTGCCAGCCCACCCTCGCCCGATGCTCCCCTCCTCGCCGACGACCTCCCCCCTCCGCCTCCCGAGAAGGACACACCACCAGCAACCCCGGCTCCCGAGTTCACCCCCGACCTCAACTCCTACTTCACCTCAAAACCGAACCGCGCCGGTTCAATCTACACCCTCTCCCGCGCCTCGCTGACCAACCAGCTGGCTCAGCTCACATCCCTCCAGCTCCCCGACGCCGATTCCCTCTCCAGCAGGGTCTCCTCCATTCCTACCGCCCACGCCGCCTCCCAAGCCCTCATCAACGCCGCCGAGCAGATTAAGAGCTGGATATCAAAGGCATCAGAGGTCATTGCCGGCCTCGACAGCGAGGATGATGTCGAGTGGGCTGCCGCCGGTGGTCGCGAGGGTCTCGCCGAGGTCGAAAACGCCGCCACAAGATTTGAGGGCCTGATCAACGCCTACGTTGGCGCCATCGAGGAGCTCCAGGGCCGCGCCGACATTTCCAGCGTGCCTGCCGTCGACCTGAACCGCGCCGTGCAGCAGATGGAATCTATCATCAGCGATTGGGCCCAGATCCAGTCCACCCTCACCAGCGTCAAGCAACAGGTCGAGATTGCCATGGAGTGGGAAGAGCTGTGGAACATGGTCCTTGGTGACATCAACGGCGAGCTGGATGAGCTGTGCAGGCTCGTCTTCGAGATGGAGGAGCGCCGTCACAAGTCCATCATGGCGGCTGCCGGCGGCGACAACGTCGATATTGGAGACCTTGAGACCATTGTCGAGGAGGCACCAGCACCGCCGGCACCCTCCAAGCTCGCGCCCCAGCCCGGACGCTTCGGCCTCGCCGCCTTTCCCATGAGCCCGAGCACCCCAGGAACGCCCACCCTATCACAGGACGATTCCAGCCTACTGGCCCTCTTCGCTCGAATGCAACCCCTACGGGCCTCGCTCGACTTCCTCCCCATGAGGCTCTCCGTCTTTAGCGCCAGGGCCCAGCGATCCTTCCCTACGGCCTGCGATGAGCTCGACATGCGGAGAGAAGGTCTCGATGGCACATACAAGAAGCTGGAAAAGGATGCCGAGTCGCTACGCAAGGAGCTTGGCGAGGACCGATGGGTCATTGTCTTCCGCGGCGCCGGCCGCCAGGCCCAGAAGATGATCGAGTCGGTCGAGAGATCTCACCTGAAGCTCAAGGAGTCTCTCGACGCCGGCGATCACCTGACCAGCGCCCCCGCCGTTTGCAAGAAGATTGAGAGCTACGACGCGAAGAAGACGCACTACGGGCCGGCCATCGAGCGCGTCCTTTCCATCATTGACAAGGGCGTCAAGGACCGCCTGACCGTCAACGGCGAGATCCTGCGACTGAACGCCGAGCTGCAGTCCAAGTGGGAAGCCCTTCGCATCCACATGGCCGACATGGACATGCTCCTTGACGAGATCCAATCCGACAACAGGGGCCAAAAGCTGCGCGATTCGGTCTCGAGCATGCTCTCCAACGACCTCTCAGCCATCGACAGCGGCCGCGACACCCCCGGTAGCTCGCCCCCGTCGTCCGTCATCATGGCAAGCCTCGGTATCGAGCCCGTCACTCCGACCCCTAAGATGCTCAAGAACGGCCTCGGTCCTGGTTCCAGCGGCAAACAGGCACAGCACACGAATCGGAGGCTGTCTCTCCTGCCGACGCCCTCCAACCAGGCAAACCGCAGGCCGCTGGGCTCTCGGTCCGCGACCACGGTGGGCAAGTCGGCCATCCCTACGCCTACCGGCGGCGCGGTCGCGCGGCCTGAGTCGGCCCTGACCAACAGGCCTCGATGGAATACCTCGACCAACACTACGGACATTGGCGTCGGTCACAACTTCAAGCCCATGACACTGACCACACCGAGCCCGTATGCCAAGAGGACACCGGTGGGGAGGTCCGCATCCTCGCTCACGCCCTCGTCTGGCACCAAAGTCCCATCGGGCCGTAGCCCCTTGAACAGGTCCTCATCCGCGTCGCCGATGCCTGAGGAGACGCCCACTAGGACCGGCGGCTCCCGGCTCTCCTTCCGCGACAGGATTGCGTCGCCAGGCCCATATGCCCAGCCGTCCTTTGCGAAGCCCCGCCTGACATCATCCACCTCGATGGCATCCGTGGGCAACCGACGAGCGTCCATGCACCCTCCCCTGTCTCGGGACAACTCCCTGGCAGGGCCGCCACGGCCTGCGAGCTCCCTTGCAACAGGGCGCCGCTCGAGCATGCTGCCGCAGCCGGCCTCGAGCGCCAGCGGCCGCGCTTCGCCGCAGGCACTCGCTGGCGCCCGTTCCGCCATGCTTAGAAAGGGCTCCAGCACCGCCTCTCAGGCGTCCGCAGCCAATAAGCCCAGGTGGCGCTCATAGGAGAGACGTCTCGGGGATTGGCGCAACAGCCGCAGCTGCGGCCCGGGCTCCAGCCCAGACACCAGTCCCAAGGCCTCCGAAGCCAAGACAGCAAGCTCCAAGCCCCGTTGGCACTTTTTCTGAGCTTCGATTCGGCAGCGTTGGCTTCACTTGTCGGGGCATCCCTTTATTTGCAATTACGGCGTGGCGTTAGCGGGGGGCTCTGCCGGCTAGGCGTTGTATTTTGAAACAGAGGAGGAATGGAGACAAGGAGGAGGAGGAGGAGGATCGAGTGGTTCCTTTGGCTGTTACTTGCGCAGGAACGGCAGCTGTACGAGATGTGCGACTTGTCTGGCAGATATGACCGGGATGGAAAAGGTGCAGAGGAGGAGGAGTCAGCGCCAGAATTCACAATATACCCCCAACCCCCTGTTGTATGTTAGCAGACGCCGGTGGACGAGGGTCCCAGCGTGGAGAAAGCGGCGCCAGGTCGGTAGCTACCTATTGGAAGCAGATTTGGTCCGAGACTTGCGGCGTGTTGTGGCATGTGTCGTGCGATGTGCCTATGAGAACATCTCATTTTGCCTTCCATCAGAATTTAAATGTGATCTCCGATTTCATGGCCGACAGGGGATTCTGTCCTGACTAAGGAGTCGCTTCCAAAGCATACTCAATGGACGTATCATCGAAAGGTCTGCCGTTGGGTGTAGAGAGACGTGAGCTGTCATTTCTTCGCTGCTCTGTTGTCAATAACTATCCCATATACCACTGTTCGAGTTTCTGCAATCTTCATCTCCGGATCTGAAGATTTGATGTTTGTCACATGAGAAACCATCACTCCGGGCGTGTACCACTGCATTCTGGTGCATTTTCCCGTGTGGAGGTGATCTCCAAGCAGTCAACGCCATCACAAGCCATCGTGCCTCTGGCTGAACTCTCGTGAGGAGGTGTACCACTGCAAATGAGGGCTGGCTCCATTGCAGTGCAGAACAGGGCCACAATAGCACATGGATACAGAAGGAGCAACATTAGCGTACCACTTCCAGAGCCTGCCTCAAGCCCCTGGCGATGCCTCGCGTGCTCTGAATACTGTAGGCTATAGGTGCATATTGTATCTGACCCAAAAGTCAAACTGCTTGGAACAGAACCATTATGTCCTACAAAACAAAGCAGCAGAGAATAGTACCTGCCTTATGCAAGTTGTAACAGCATATCTAAATTGCCATAACGAGGCTGAGGGTTTGCAGACAACCTCGGAACATTGAAAGCGCCTTTGTTGTGATGCATGCACGGCAAGTGCTTACGTCATCACTCAGAAGTTGAGGCGGCTGAATGTCGGCCAAACCCGTTGCGGGCAAAAGCTCTTCGTGTTGCCTGGGCGCCTCGCAAACTTCATGCGCTGGACACCCCATCAAAGCTCGCCCCCCCCTTGCATCCACCGAATTCATCGATTTCACTCTGATGCGCGCCTGCAGAGTCGACAGATCAATCCTACCTCCTAGGGATATGTGCCGACATCACCCATAAACGTCAAGATGTCTGACTCGGACTTCGAGACCATCCGCAAGCTCCAGGCTGAGCGCAACGCGGCCGCCGCTGCCAGAACGGGCTCGCGCACCTTTGACCCCGACACCCAGCGTGCCGACTCGGGCACCAAGCAGAAGCTGACCGACTCCTTCGATGCGAACCTCTATGACCGCGATGGCGCCGACAAATTCGCCGGCTACAACACCTCCATCCCCGCCGGCGATGACGATGAGATGGAGGAGGCCGACACCACGCGCCGTCTCGTTGGCCAATACACCGCCTCGCGGGAGATGATTGACGAGTTCTCACGCGGTGCCGGCGTCGAGGAAGACGACCCCTTTGCGGGCCGCGGCGAGCGCAGCAACCGCATCGCCGACCGCGAAACCGACTACCAGAAGCGTCGCTTCGACCGAGCCCTCACGCCCACTCGAGCCGATGCCTTTGCCGCCAACGGCAAGGCCGGTGCTGCCGAGGATGGCGCCAACTACCGAGAAGTCATGGAGGCCAGGGAGCTGGAGAGGGAGGAAGAACGCGTCCGGCGTGCCATTGAGGCCAAGCTGGAGGGCGGTGCGGAGGAGGGCAACGTTGCTCCGGCCACCCTGACACAGGGCGACCAACAAGAGAAGGCCGAGTCCGAGTCCACCGAGGTCGCCGCCGCGGGAAGGAAGCGCAAGAAGAGATGGGATGTGGCCACGACTCCCGCCGAGAATGGCGATGATGCCGGAGCTGCGGACGCCACCAAGCCCAAGAAGTCACGCTGGGATCAAACACCATCTCTCTCGGGAGGTGCCGAGGCCCCCAAGAAGCGCTCCCGATGGGATCAGGCCCCTTCGGCCACCCCAATGGGCAACCAGGGCCTCGCGACACCCATGCACCCGTCTCAGGCCGGTCCCGGCGCCGTCATGCCCACCACCTTTGGCACCGATGTCTCCGGCAGAAACATGCCCCTCAGCGACGAGGAGCTCGACCTCCTTCTTCCTGGCGAAGAGCAGGGCTACAAGATTCTCACACCACCCCCTGGATACGAGCCGATCCGGGCGCCCGCACACAAGCTCATGGCCACCCCCGCGCCGGCGACTGGCTTCATAATGCAGGATCCGGAGTCGACGAGGCTGGGCGGAAAGCCGGTGCACAACGAGATCCCCGGCATTGGCGATCTCCAGTTCTTCAAGGCTGAGGATATGGCCTACTTTGGAAAGCTTACCGACGGAGCCGACGAGAACAGCCTGAGCGTGGAGGAGATGAAGGAGCGCAAGATCATGAGGCTGCTGCTCAAGGTCAAGAACGGCTCGCCTCCCGCACGAAAGACTGCCCTGCGTCAGCTCACCGATAATGCCAGGCAATTCGGCGCTGGGCCCCTGTTTGATCAGATTCTGCCGCTTCTCATGGAGAAGACGCTCGAGGACCAGGAGCGCCACCTGCTCGTCAAGGTTATCGACCGCATCCTCTACAAGCTGGACGACCTCGTCCGCCCATATGTCCACAAGATCCTCGTCGTCATCGAGCCCCTCCTGATCGACCAGGACTACTACGCCCGAGTGGAGGGTCGTGAGATCATCTCCAACCTCAGTAAGGCGGCAGGCCTCGCCACCATGATCAGTACCATGAGGCCTGACATTGATCACGTCGACGAATATGTCCGAAACACCACGGCCCGAGCCTTTGCCGTCGTCGCCTCGGCCCTCGGAATCCCAGCCCTGCTCCCCTTCCTGCGCGCCGTGTGCCGCAGCAAGAAGTCGTGGCAGGCGAGGCACACTGGAGTCAAGATTGTGCAGCAGATCCCTATTCTCATGGGATGTGCTGTGCTGCCCCACCTCAAGGGCCTGGTCGACTGCATCGGCCCCAACCTGAACGACGAGCAGACCAAGGTTCGCACGGTTACTAGTCTTGCGATTGCGGCTCTTGCAGAGGCGTCCAACCCCTACGGTATCGAATCCTTTGACGACATTCTCAACCCCCTGTGGACAGGCGCTCGCAAGCAGCGCGGCAAGGGACTCGCGGGCTTCCTCAAGGCGGTCGGCTTTATCATTCCCCTGATGGACGAAGAGTACGCCAGCTACTACACCAGCCAGATCATGGAGATTCTGCTGCGAGAGTTCTCCTCGCCCGATGAGGAGATGAAGAAGGTCGTTCTCAAGGTGGTCTCCCAGTGCGCCAGCACCGAGGGTGTTACCTCTGGCTACCTCAAGGAGCACGTTCTAGATGACTTCTTCAAGAGCTTCTGGGTACGCAGGATGGCGCTCGACAAGAGAAACTACAGGCAGGTGGTCGAGACGACTGTCGACATTGGCCAGAAGGTGGGCGTCAGCGAGATCCTGGAGAGGATTGTGAACAACCTCAAGGACGAGAGCGAGGCGTACCGTAAGATGACCGTCGAGACCGTCGAGAAGATTGTCGCTAGTCTGGGCGCCGCCGACATCGGGGAGCGTCTGGAGGAGCGCCTCATCGACGGTATCCTTCATGCGTTCCAGGAACAGAGCGTTGAGGATATCATCATGCTCAACGGCTTTGGATCCGTGGTCAACGCCCTCGGCGCACGCTGCAAGCCGTACCTGCCTCAGATTGTCAGCACCATCCTCTGGCGCCTGAACAACAAGTCGGCCACGGTGCGTCAGCAGGCGGCCGACCTCATCTCTCGCATTGCCATGGTCATGAAGCAATGCGGCGAGGACGCCCTCATGGGCAAGCTGGGCATTGTCCTGTACGAATATCTGGGCGAGGAGTACCCCGAGGTGCTCGGCTCCATCCTTGGAGCCCTGCGCTCCATCGTCACAGTTGTTGGCATCACCCAGATGCAACCCCCCATCAAGGACCTGCTCCCGCGGCTGACGCCCATCCTCCGCAACCGTCACGAGAAGGTCCAGGAAAACACCATCGACCTCGTGGGTCGTATCGCCGATCGCGGCCCCGAGAGCGTCAACGCTCGCGAATGGATGCGCATCTGCTTCGAGCTGCTCGACATGCTCAAGGCTCACAAGAAGGGCATCCGTCGCGCTGCAAACAACACCTTTGGTTTCATCGCCAAGGCCATTGGCCCCCAGGATGTCCTCGCCACTCTTTTGAACAACCTGAGGGTGCAGGAGCGCCAGTCTCGTGTCAACACGGCTGTCGCCATCGGCATCGTCGCCGAGACGTGCGCGCCCTTCACCGTTCTTCCCGCTCTCATGAACGAGTACCGCGTGCCTGAGCTCAACGTGCAGAACGGTGTGCTCAAGTCCCTTTCTTTCCTTTTCGAATACATTGGCGAGATGGCCAAGGACTACGTCTACGCCGTCACACCCCTTCTCGAGGACGCCCTCATCGACAGGGATCAGGTCCACAGGCAGACGGCCGCCTCCGTCGTCAAGCACATCGCCCTGGGCGTGGTAGGCCTCGGATGCGAGGATGCCATGGTCCATCTCCTTAACCTCCTATACCCCAACCTTTTCGAAACGAGCCCTCACGTCATCGACCGCATCGTCGAGGCCATTGAGGCCATCCGCGTCGCCGTCGGCCCCGGCGTCGTCATGAACTACGTCTGGGCCGGGCTGTTCCACCCAGCGCGCAAGGTCCGCCAGCCATACTGGCGGCTTTACAACGACGCCTATGTCCAGGCAGCTGATGCCATGGTCCCGTACTACCCGAACTTGGACGAGGAGACCATTGACCGGCCGGAGCTGGCCATAATGCTGTGAGGAGGTGATTTGGGGGAGGCAGGGAGGAGGAAGATGATCCTTGGACTAGTGTATGCGATGCGGCTCTGATTATTTTCTTTGACACTGGCGCTCGGAAGCCATGTAATACTCTCTTGTGTCTGTAAGACGGAGGTTGTGTTTAGGTAGCATCCTGCGCGGCGTTGGCACGAAAACATGATTTTAATGTACGTTTGACTGTTCCTGTGTGATGTTGTGATGTCCTTCACTCCTCAAGGCGCGGCATGCAATGCTATTGGTCGAGGTCCTGCTAGAGCCTCAGAGGAGGAGCTCCATCACGAGACTGTCGTATCGCCCTTGACATTGATCCGAATAACGACGGAATGTCTGCAAATGGTGGGTCTAAAATGGAAGTGTATTTAATTCAGGTTACAAACAGGTGCATTATTTCGCTTTGGCCTGCTGAGCAGCCGCCTCTGTTTCGGTGTCAGCGTGTGATCTCAGAGAAGCTTATGAACCGGCAGCAACGTACCTCTCCGCGTGGCATCCTCCAGAAGTTGGACGTCGACGGACTGCGACGGCAGGTGGACGTAGCGCACCACTGAGCCTCGGATGAAGACGTTCTTGACAGAGCTCTGCACGCGACTGGTCAGTTTCGAGCACCTCATGAGAGAGAGGCCGGGCAACGCACGAGGTGGGGGTACTTGAGCTCCTCCACGACCTGGATGTCCTCCAGCTTGATGTTGAGGTACTGGTCGACGCTCTTGAGCACGCCGCGGATCTGGATGTCGTTCTTGAGCTCGACGGTGACCTCCTGGTCGATGAGGGTCTTGAAGAAGCTTTGAGCGGCGTTAGCGTTGCTGGTTCTTGTCCGCGTTCGAAGGGGGCCTGTTGCCGCGGCGGGTGGCTGCTGAAATCACTGGGGAGATGCGCACCTGAAGAACAGCATCTTGGCGGGGATTTGCGGCTGAGGGGACGCCGGATGTGAGTGTTGCGCTGTGATGCGAGGTTGAGAGTGATGATCTTGGTGTGGAGCTTTGACGCCTGGCGGTTGCGGTACGTACCGATTTGGAAGGCTGATCACGTGATGGCGATGGAGGTATCAGGACTTGCATCAACACCCAAGACTACAAGTGTACAGCTCGAGTTGCTCAAGAGCCCACTGCTGCTGAATTGCCGTTGGAATGCTCCTAATGATTGGAAAATGTCAGTCGAATATTTTTGGCCGAAACTTCTGCCGAGGCATTCCACTTTATTTATATCTCCTTCATCACATTCACGAACAATTGACAGTCTGAAAAAATCGACGACATCTCGCCGCTTCTCTATGTGTAGCAGAATGCAAACGCCATTCACCATATACATAGCCAAGTCCCGAGCCTCACAATAATGACTAACCCGGATGCCGTACAGACCCATCGTCCACTGCACCTTTCCCCCTACGACACCTGCACAAAGGCCCTCTTCCGGACGGCCCGGCTTTCGTCCTCGTCATCCCATGTCTCGTCGACGTAGTTCTTGACGCTCTTGGCCTCGATCTGCATGCCCACAATCTTGAGAGCGGCCATGTTGTAGCCCATCTCGTCCTTCTGCCTCTTCAGCGCGGCCCGCAGGTTGGTGCGGATGCCGTCCAGCATGGTCCTCATGGTCCTGCTTGCGACGATCTGGCGGTGGTGCGTCTTGAGCATGAAGAAGAGGATGCGGCAGGTCAGAGGGATGTTCATGGATCGTTGCGCGAAGAGGTCGAGGAAGGTGAAGAGCATCGGCACCGATGCAAAGGGGAGCACGAGCAGTGCATCGTGCAGCGCGGATGCCTTGATGCGTTGGAGGACCGTCATGACGTGCGTCTCGGCGCTGATGTTTCCGAGGGCGACGAAGATGGGGTTGCGCTGCGGCGGCGCGGCGTTGAGGTTGGCGAGCTTGGCCTGCTCCCACTCCTTCAACAGGTTCAGGTCTGCCATGCCCACCTCGAGGGCCTCGGAGATGCGCTCGCCTGCCATGAGGGTTTCCACCGTCTGCTTGCTGGCTGCGCCGACCTCGTCCGCCTCATCGGCGGCGTCGGGGTCCCGCTCCAGCGAGCTCGTGAGCGTTTGCTCGTACAGCTCCTCAATCTCCTTTTCGCGCTCTTCCTCGAGGAAGATTTGCTCGTCCGTCTCGTCCCACACACGGATGCTCTTGTCGTGGCCCGCGGTAACGAGGAACCTGCCGTTGTGGCCGACGGCCATGGCCCAGATCTCGCCGTGGTGGCCCTCGAGCCTTTGGATCTGCTCAAACTTGTCCGCGTCCCAATACTTGATCATCTTGTCCTTGCTGCTACTGAAGAAGTGGTGGCCGTTGCCGTCGTTGTTGTGGGGGACGAAGGCAACCTGGAGAATCGAGTCCTGGTGTCCAAAGAGTGCTTTGTGGCAGTCGCCGAAATCCAGGCCCCATATTCTGATGTTCTTGTCTGCCGAGCTCGTCACGATGAGCTTGCTGTCGTGGGAGATGTCCATGCTCAGGACGGGCAGCTTGTGGCCGTAAAGGTTGAGATACAGCTTCAGGCTGTCGGTGAAGAAGACCTTGACGGTGTTATCCAGCAACGAGCATGCCAGCAGCTTGGCGTCCGGGGAGAAGCGCAGACTCAGGACGTCGTCGGCGACCTTGAGGACCCTCGACTGCACCAGCTTGAGTTTGGGCACCGTACGTGTCGTGCCCAGTACCTCCTCTTGCACGATCTGGAAGTTCCAGAACTTGGCCGACTTATCGGCACCGCCAGAGACCATCGACTTGCCGTCAGGGTGAACCTGCAGCGACCAGATGGCACCCTCGTGTGCCGTGACGCTGTCCAGGAGGCTGGCCGACGCCACGTCGAACAGCTCAAGCTCGCCGCCTTTCGTGCCGACAACAACGACCTTGTCGCCGGGAAGGAAGGAGCAGCATAGCGCGTATCCGCAGTCGAACGTCCTGATGCAGGCTTGCGTCCTGATGTTCCAGATCTTGAGGCTTCCGTTGGCCGCCGTGGCCAGCATTCCGTCGTCGGAGCTCAGCGATACCGACCGCACATCTGTCCGGTGACCTGGCATCTCCACGGCCAGAGTCCGCGAGTATTCGGGCGCCTCGTCCTTCTTCGACCGTCCGCCTTCGTCCTTTGTGGATATGGTGTAGTATTCCAGCTGGTTGTTTGTCGTCGCAACCACCAGCTGCACGTCCTTGCCGCTGCCAACAGCCCAGTCCACTGACCGCGCCTTGCCTCCCGTCCGCACAATGACGGACTGTACGAAGAAGTCACCGACCTGCGCCTTGGAAATGTCGTCCGCAGCTTCCGCCTCGTCGTCTTCCGCCTTGCCGTCCTTCGTCTTCTCCCTTCTTCTCCTCCTCTTCCTCGCCAGTGACTTCTTGACCTCGGCCTCTGACCGAATGCGCCACACATCGACCGACTTTTCGGATCCGTGGACAGCGAAGTAGTCCCGACGGGGGTGGAAGACCACCTCGGTGGCCTTATCCTTGCTCTGACGGAACAGCGTGCCGCGATCGAGGAGAAACTGTGTCGTCTTCGGGGCATCGACACGACCCTTCATCGAGGCGAGGCCGGCGGTGTCGATGTACCACACCTTCAGCTCACCGTCGTTTCCGGTGGTAACGCAGCCATTCTGGTCGGGCGACACCCCCAATGCCCAGCACTCGCCGTTGCTCTGCGCAATGTGAGTCTCGATGCAGTGCCTTGACGACAGATCCCAGAGCTTGATCAGAGAGTCCTTGCCAGTGGTCAGGAGGTACCCCTCAGCAGCTTCGCCGTCCAGCGCCATGGCCTGTACGTCCTCCCCATCCTCAGCCTGCGCCTCTGGCTCAATGAACTGCAGGCCCGTGATCTGATCCTTGTGTCCTCGCAGCTTGTACTGGCCAACTTCGGCGACGAGATCCCAGATGATGACGTCGGTGTCCTTGGAGCCACTTGCCAGTCGCACGCCGGACTTGTCGAAGGCAAGATGCGTAATGGCCGACTTGTGTCCGTTGAAGTTAACAATCACCGTTGTGATGGTGCTGTCCCACAGTCGAATGCTGCCATCCTCGTAGCCGATTGCGAACACGGCCTTGTCGACTTTGCTTTGCGCAATCGCGGTCACTGGCAGAGCGCAGCGCTCGTCACGCCAGCGGCTAAGAAGTTCTCCCTTTTTGATATCCCAGGTCAAGACCTCTTCGTTGGCGGCGACGACAGCCTGGCCGGCTCCGGTGCCCGCTCCTTTAGATGTCCATACGATGTTGGAGGTACTCGATGCGACAACGCCGAACGTCTTGGAATGCTCGTACTTGCTGGGGAGAATACGTTAGCTTTCGCGGGGGACGCGCTTGAAAAAAAGGGCCATACAGGTATGATTTGACCATTTTGGCGACTGACCAATCTCACGGCCACGGTCTCAATGGTATCTCCAGGCAAGAGTTCGATCCCTGGTCCTACTCAAATTCTCCCACCTCGAAAAGACCGAGCAGAATGCGGGAAACTTTTTCTTATCGGTCGTTATCGATAGAGCAGCTCGAATTGGCCTGGTTGATAACCATCACGTGGAGAAGCTGCTCGGCGGACCCGCTCCAGTGTCGCTCAGCCACCCCGACCGAGCTCCAACACCAAGGTCAAACGAGCCCCACCACCAGGCATCGTCATCAGCATCCAGCCAACACACAGCAACGAGGCCGAGCAAGTGAGCCATTGGGTGTCGCCAAGATGCTTCTCCTCGACTACCAGAACGTTCTTATCCAGTCGGTGCTGACGGAGAGGTTCTCGGGGTAAGACCTCCTTCTCGTCCATCAGACTACGCGACATTGACTTGAGTACCAGTGCCCCGCTCGTCCACATCGACCAGACGGTGTCCGACTTCGACGGCGTCCTCTACCACATCTCCACCCCCGAGACGAAGACTCAGATTCTTATATCCGTGCAGATCAGGTGCTTCAAGGACTTGGTCAAGTATGGCGCTGAGCAGGTTCTCCAGCGAGAGTACGGCTCCTACATTACGGCCACCGAGGCTGGATACGACTTCTCCGTCTTGATCGACCTGGAGAGCCTGCCGGCCGAGAAGGGTGAGTGCCTGCTTGGTTGAGAAGCATCATGTGCGGTTGGGCTTACCAAAACGCAGAGGAGCGTGATGCTCTTGTCAGCAAGTTCGCCCTGCTGAAGCGCAATGCGATGGCTGCGCCCTTTGAAGCCGCATACGAGGAACACTACAAGCTGCGGGAGGAAGCATCCAAGTACTCTTCCGAAGACGCGCCCCAGGGTGTTAAGGAGGGTGGCGAGGTCATGGCGATCCATTACCGCGAGGAGGAGGCCATTTACATCAAGGCCAGCCACGATCGTGTGACTGTCATCTTCAGCACCATCTTCAGGGAGGAGACGGACCGGATCTTCGGAAAGGTCTTTATCCAGGAGTTCGTCGATGCCCGCCGGAGAGCCATCCAGAACGCCCCCCAGGTTTTGTTCAGGAACGACGCTCCCCTGGAGCTGCAGAACGTACCTGGCGTGCAGAGCTCCGGCACCGGCGAGGTCGGATACGTTACATTTGGTATGTGGCGCGGTTCTCCATGTCGCACCCTTCTTGAACTGACGGCTACAGTCCTGTTTCCCCGCCATCTCACTCCCCAGCGCATGCCAGACGTGATCTCGCACATCCAGACCTTCCGGGACTACTTCCACTACCACATTAAAGCATCCAAGGCGTACATCCACTCTCGTATGCGCAAGAGGACGGCAGACTTCCTTCAAGGTGAGACTACCGCTATCCAAAATCCTAGGTGCACCGTACTGATATCACGACAACAGTTCTCCGCAGGGCTCGGCCGGACAGCGAGGAGAAGGAGAGGAAGACGGCCAGCGGCAGGACATTCAAGGTGCAGGGCGCATGAGACCCGAATGGACGACAGGTTAAGCTTCGAGATGTCAACTGCCGGAGCGTTGGGGTTGATGTTGGATTTTGGTAATGATAGAGCCTCGGTATAACCGAGCGATGAAACAGCAGGCCAGGTCCGTTACACGCATTCACGGACGCCCGTCCCACGTGGTGGTCGCGTCGAACCCCGCGATTTTATTGTCTTGCACGGAGTGAGTACAACGGTAATGAAGACCAAGCCCCCGAAACGACCGAGGGCCTACAAGGCGCGGGCTGAAGTGCATGGGCGCGGTCTTATGCGTTTCGTTCGCTTGCCGGTCTCGCCGAGGCGGCCCAGCGACAACTCGAGATCCTGGACCGCTATGCTGCCCGAGTCTCAACGAAGTACTACATAAAGGCCGGCACGACCACTTTGGTCGAGGGACGGTCATGCCGTGGGGTCGCTGGCTCTTGCGCCCGTAGACCAGTCGTTATATATCAGGCTGTGCTGCGAGACTCATGAGATGGCATGAAGCCAAGAACCGGGAGCACCCTCTGACAGTCGTGACGCGATGTTCACCAGGGGGCATGTGCGGCAGTATTGCGACGCCGAAGCGTTTGAAGAACACAACCATCACCACCAAGTCACGAAGCCATGTTTTGGACGGTTCAATCCCCCAGCTGTGAGAAGTATGGACAGATTGGCCAGCGTCCATGAAGACTGGTGCCAGGTTTCTTTTGCCTCGTAGCACATGCAGTCCATGTGGGAGCATTCTAACGGCAGACGATTGAGCGAACCACAGGACGCAGGCTTGCCAGGCTTTGCTGCACACTGCAGGGGTTGTCCTCGAGTTGTCCTCCGAGGTCGCATGGACATCTCTAGCGGGTTTAGGCGCCCCTGAGTCGGGGCCTTGGCCCCCACCACGAGACATGGGGATGCCCGCTCCGCGGGAGGCTGGGAGACGGGGGGCCCAGGGCGACGGCCAGGGAACACGAGAGAGAAATCAGCTTACCGCCTGTCTGTCCGATCCGAGCACGTCCGCCCCTCTCTCGCTGTGGAAAGGTTGCCCTTGAAAGGAATCTTCTGCTGGTCCTCCAGCGAGTGAGTTGCTGGACAGTACCACCGACGTGGCTCTCATCGCACCCTTTTCTGGCTCCTGTGATCACGGCTCGGGAAGCGCGTTGCCGTAACCCCTGACACGGCGGTCCAGCAGTCCATTCGTTTTGTCCCTCATTTTTGAGGTGAGTGCTCAGGCACCAAACACCCCCTGATCCGACCCTGGGATCTTGAGCGATCAAGAACTCCTCTAACGAGGCCGCCTCTGCGGCTCCCAGCCTTCGCTCTATCCTCCCCCTCCCGACGACATTCGTTTTCCGACCGACCCGCGGTCAATCGCGACCAGCTCGACGCTACGCGAGATCGACCGGCGACAGGCATCCACCGATCCTGGTACATTCTTTCACAAAGGCGGGAAAAAAAAGAGGAGATTCGATATCAACACCACAGCAGCTTCAGCAGTACCATCAACAACAACCGCATCAACAGATCGGCAGACTGACGGACACCACTCCGCCCATCCATTCATTGTTCACCCACACGCGACCGCTGCTTGCAGACGACTGTATCAGGTCGACTAGACGTCACCTCCCTTCAGTCATCGATAGACCCGAGACGCGACCGCGACACTTTCTCTTAACCTACTCCGGTACCACGACATCATCGTCCCTGCGGCTCTAGGCGCCACTGACGGGTAACCGTCACACCAAGAGTACTACAAGTACAACCTCCCTTTACGGAGCGACATTGTCGTACAAACACACCATCCTTCAAGACATCCGAACGGATCCGACCAGAGATCCCTATTCGCTCTCACCGGGCCAACAACTTTTACGCTTTCTTTTTGCGTCTTTCCCCCCTTCTCCCTTTTCATCACCGCCAACTCTTCGTCACAGCGTGTGATATCAGACCTTTTAGCGTCTGATCCCACCTGGGAAGTCCACTAAACCCCATACTGCAGGATCCCGTCGGATTGAGTTGCGCCTCAAGCACACCGGAGCCAGCAATTGGGACGATCCCAAGCCCGGCCGACTGCCACAAGATCATCAAAGTGGGTCCAGGCACGGCCGCCTCCAGTGCACCGCCAAGATTCAGCCATCCTCGGCAGCCAATCAGCGCCCTCAACGTCAGAAGTCGGCCAATCTCATCTCCCTGAACACGCCGCCAACACGGGTTCCAGCAGCCAACTCAGACGCTAACTTAGCACTGAGCACACCGCGGTACGGGGCTAACTGCGAGCCCGGTACCTTTACACCTTAGCCAGGCAAGCACGCTACCCAGCACCGCCGGCAGCTTCGCTCCTTTCACTCCACTCTCGCCTTTGATCCTCGCGCCCCCTTCCAAACAAACACCACTGCCACCTCCATCGCCTGTGGAATTCTTCCCCATTTCCACCTTCGAGCGACGACGTCCGAATCGATACACCCGCGCAAGCAAGCATCGAGATACCCGTCAAACCACGCAATCGACTTAATCACGCCAGAACCGAATTACCCGCTTGTATTTGACTCCAGCAATCTTCAGACGACTCGACGCTTCGACCTCGCGATTCATCCGGTCATTCGACGCGCGCCAACTCAAATTCACCGAACGAACCGACCGATCGATCAATCCCTCTCGACCGCGCCATGCGAATTGGCTCTTGATAAAAATCATCCATTTCTGCGGAACTACGCGGTTCATTTTCCTACTACATCATATCTCGAACCTCGCCCCCTCGCGACACCGACCTCTGATCGGACAACCGCACCACCTCCACGAGGACAGGAGCGCGGCGCACGACCGTGCCAACGGCGATGCGGCTTCCCTTTCGGAGGCGCCCCGCGACGCGGCGTCACCGTCAGCCCGCCACATTCGACATTTTCGCCCTGGCCGCCATTGCACCGGCATTCGCAAGCGCCCTCGACTTCACACCAGTGCCAGAGGCAAACCTTGACCTTTCGCGGTTAGGAAGGATTGGCGTGGCAGGCGACTTTAACGGCATCTCTCTGTACGAGTTCGAGGAACAAAATGAGAGACCCGTCACCAGAAATGGCAGCGAGGCTCTGCTGGCACGACTGCCAAATGGGGCCTTCGCCACTATCGCATCGACTGATGCATCCATCCACGACATGTGCGCGTCCTACCTAGACTCGGGGGACATGGCGGGAGTAGTGCTTGCCGGTAATTTTACGAGCGTGGACGGCATAGCATCACAAGGAGTGGCTCTTTTCAACGTCACCTCCTCCTCCTTTGTCCCCTTGGAGGGCCTGACTGGACAGGTCAACGCATTACTCTGCGACGGCGCCACCAACCGAGTCTACGTGGGAGGCAGCTTTCGACACACCAACTCGAGCAACGCCTTGATGTGGGTGCATGGCCAAGGCTGGACGCCCCTGCCGTTTGCCGGCTTCAATGGCCCAGTCTCGTCCATCACCAAGGCCTCCAACGACCACATCATCTTTGGCGGCAGCTTCACCGGACTTGGCAACCTGACAAGCTCCTCCAACACAGAAGGCCAGGTGATCAACCTGTCCAGTGCAAACATCACCTCCGGCTCCAGTACCTCGACCACCGGCTTTAGCGACCCGCGCAACATTGTCTGCAAGACCGACGGCGCGGACGGTGCAGGCAACACGTGGCTGCTGCAGGATGGAGCCCCCGGCTTCTGGGGAGCATCCTTTGGTTTCGGTTTTGAGCCGACAAAGCTCCGTATCTGGAACACCCACCAGGACGGACGTGGAACACGGACCTGGCGGTTTACGGCTTTCCCTATCAATGGCATCCTCAACATGACCTACGTCGACCCGGAGAGTGGCCAGAACGCCTCGTGCACTAGCGAGTGCCCGCTTAGCAACAACCCGGATCTGCCGTTCCAGGACTTCCACTTTGTCAACTCGGTTGGCCTCGACTCTTTCCGCATCGATATCTCCGAGTTCTACGGTGCTGGCGGCGGTCTCAATGGCATCCAGCTTTACAGCGAAGACGCCTTTGCATATGCCATCAACGACTTCAACGAGCCCTCGTGCGATGGCGCAGGCGTCCAGTTGCCGTCGAGCGCGACTGCTACAGGACCCTGGCGCGAGTCACCGTCTCTCCAGAGCAGCTCGAGGTACCTTACGGCTGATCTATCCGGCGACATCTCGGAGAGCTCGGCCTCTGTCACTTTCTTCCCCAACATTGCCGATTCGGGTAACTACACGGTCGAGATGTACACACCCGGCTGTCTTCAGGATGATACCTGCGCCACGCGCGGCCAGGTCAACATCACCGGCATCATGACATCAGCCCCCGACGGCCGCTTCACCACCTCGCTGTACCAGACGAACAACTTTGACAAGTATGATCCGCTTTATTTCGGATTTGTGGAAGGCGGCTCCGCGGGCGGCTTCCGCCCCAGCATCACCCTGACCCCTCTGGCCGGCCAGTCCCTCGAAAACATGACCATTGTCGCGCAGAGAGTCGGCTTCACCCTACTGAGCTCCACTGGTGGTCTCAACGGCCTCTTCGACTTTGACCCCAGTGCCACCGACATCGACCGCTCCGACTTTTCGAAGTCTGCCATCAACTCCCTTGGCTCAGGATTCTCTGCCAACTCGGCTGTTCATGCCATGACGACCATGGGTGATGTTGTCGTCATTGCAGGAAACTTTACCTCCAACAATGCTAGGAACGTTGTGGGAATCAATACCGCCGATCAGAGCACCAGCCCTCTTGACGGAGGTCTCAACGGCGAGGTGAGGGCCATGCATCTCGAGGCACCGCTGCTGTACGCTGGTGGCAGCTTCGACAACATCCTGGACGGCAATGCCACCGGCCTCGAGAACGTGGCCATGTACAACTCCAACGACGACGCATGGTCTGCTCTGGGAGCCGGCGTCAACGGGAAGGTTCTCCATGTCGTTCCTATGCAGGTCAACCTGACCGGCGGAGAAACTGAGGTTGCCATCGCCTTTACTGGCAACTTTGACCAGATCAACGCATTTGGAGATAATCTGGCGGTTCCTGCGTCAGGCTTCGCCATCTGGGTCCCGTCCCAGCGCAATTGGCTTCCCAATCTTGCGGGCCCCGTGCCCTCTTTCAACGGCATCTTGACCGCGGCCGTCCTGGAGCTTCCCGAGGACGGCACCTCGCTCTTCGCTGGCTCCATGAGCTCGGCTTCCGTTAGCGCCAACGGCGCTGTCACACTGGGCCAGACCCTCGGCCAGTTCCCGGTCCGCATCGAGGCCCCGAGCGTTACTTCATCGTCTCTGGCTCGTCGCGATCTGCTCTCAAGCGGCAACGTCACCGGCGTAGTCGCAGGTGCCTTTTACGAGGAGAATGGCAAGAACATCACTGTTCTTGCTGGTCACTTCACCGCTCGCACCGGCGATGGCACCGAGGTCAGCAACCTAGTCTTCATTGACAACGGCAACAATGACGCCGTCACCGGCCTGGGCTCCGACATTCCCGACAACTCGACCTTTGTCGCTCTGGCTCTGGTTAACGGCAGGCTCTTCGCTGGTGGCGACGTCAGCGGCCAGATTGGCGGCGAACCCATCAGCGGTCTGTTGTCATACGACCTTGCAAACAACACTCTCGGCCCCCAAGTTCCCGGACTCAACGGCGGCAATGGAACGGTTTCTGCCATTCAAGTCCGCCCAGACACTGGTGAAGTCTACGTCGCGGGAACCTTCCAGTCCGCTGGCGCCCTCGACTGCCCCGGCATTTGCTACTACAACACCGAACTCTCCCAGTGGAACCGGCCAGGCTCGACAGTTCAGGGGACCGCTAGCGCCCTGCTCTGGGCAAGCAGCTCTCGGCTGATCGTGGGTGGTGACATGAGGGTCAACGACTCGTCTATCTCCCTCGCGATTTACGATGCCGAGCAGCAGAGCTGGTCTTCCTTCCCCGGCCAGGAGAACCTGCCAGGCCCGGTCAATGTCATGACCCGCGGATCTCAAGACGGCAACCAGATCTGGGTTTCTGGCCCCTCTCCGGATGGATCCGTCTACCTCATGAAGTATGATGGATCCAACTGGCACTCGGCTCAAACTCTAGAGTCGGGAACCCTTGTCTACAGCCTGCAAATGTTCAGCATCACTTCAAACCATGGCCACACCGACACCCTCAGTGGAAACCAGGTCTTGATGCTTACCGGATCCATCGCCCTTCCGAACTTTGGTACCGCCGCCGCCGCCATCTTCAACGGTTCAGATGTTGTGCCATATGCTCTGACAGCCAAGAGCGGAAGCACCGTGGGAACGATCAGCGGGATCTTCACACAAAACACAGACTTCTTCACCGACAATAGCGGCAACCTGGCCCTCGTTTTCGTCGTGCTGATTGGCCTGGCCATCGCACTGGGTCTCATGTTCCTCCTCATCATCGCCGGTGTTCTCCTTGATCGCCTTCGCAAGAGGCGAGAAGGTTACACCCCCGCCCCGACGTCAATGTACGACCGGGGCAGCGGTCTCCGAAGGATCCCGCCACAGGAGCTTTTCCAGTCGCTCCGAAACCGCGGATCTGGGGCACCCCAGATCTAAGGAGTGGCAAAAGAAGCTCTGATTTTCCGTTTCCGCCAAGATGTTCATTTACATCATAGTTGGTTTCGGCAGGCGTTTGGAAATGGCACAACAGCATGGCACGGCGTTGCACGGATGAAACAAAAAACCCACATTACTCCTGACGGGGCGTCTCACGGATTTCCCTAGGATTCCGCGCCCAGCAGGTCACACTTTCACACGGGCGTCGATTCACCGAGAACCGACGGCGACACAAACTCGGCAGCGATCCCTTCGATTCTTGACGACCTGACGACTCTTTTTTACTTAATGTTTACATATTGTGTTTTTCGGTTATACCACTGCGCGAGCCGCGTCTCCTTCCCCAGAATACTTGCGACCAGCAATACACCCTGATCGGTCGTGTCCGAGGGGTATTGTACATTATCGCGTTCAGCCATTCGAGCACACGAGGATGGCTGCGAAGCCGCAGAGCGCGAGGTATCGCTTGCGATGCACTCAGTTATTTCATTGCAGGACCCGATCAAGGCGGGTCAGACCCAGAGCAGGAGAGGAGGATGAGATAGTTGTTGATAGGCGGAGGGCAGATGACGATGCTGATCGTCAATTAATGTCAAATGAGGCCTCATGTACCACGTTCTGTGATTGTATTCAGTGATGTCTCTTGGGATGCTACAGCTTGAGAATCGAAGCCTGGACGTCGCTTGGGCTAAACTGCCCGAGTGGGCCAATTTGCTCTGGTGGTCCATGTCCTCTGGCACTAACGACACGTGACTTCGCGACGCGAACGCAATTAAGAATTTAGGCCCCGCGTCTTCGAAGCTTGGTCGCCAGCGTCATGACCTGCAGGCTCCCGCCCTCAGTTGCTCCCGATTTTTGCTCAACACGCAACATCCACCTCCGTCAGGACGGAACCACGCCATTGCACCCCGAACCCAAGTTGCCCTTCTCTGTCTATCCCGTCATTCACCCACTGCTTCCCTCCCCGAGTCGGTTCACCTTAGGTGGCAAAGATGGTCCAGTCGTCAGCCCCTCGCAAGCGGCCAACTGCGACGCCTAGAAAGCCCGCGACTCCTAGAAAGCCCGCGACTAAAGCGATGCCGGCATCTTCCAAGAAGCCTACCCGACCAAACGGTAGCATTCTCAGCTTCTTCCAAAAGGCCGAAACGGAAGACGAAGCCCTGTTTGTCGGCCAACAGGCGAAGCCCAACACCTTCCAATTGGCCAAGCCCACGAATGCCGCCGCTCAAGTTGATACCTCCGACATCGTGGATGAGCAGGAGGCACGTTTCAACGAAAGCGAGGTTTCATTGAAAAAGAGGAGGCTGAGTGCTGATGAAAACGGGGAAAACAAGGAAAACAAGAACGAGTCTGCCGGCAGCGATACTGGCGACTCTGAACATTCCGGCCAAGACAAAGCGACCAAGCTTGGTAAAAAGCCATCAAAACGCAAGGGGCCCTTCGTCGATGACTCGGACAGCGACGGGTCGGACGCCGAGGACGCCAGGCCGAAATCACTGTTCCATCTCGCCTCAGCCTTGAGAAAATCGCCCTCAGATGTACCCGTCCACCACCCAACAGATCAGCCGGAGCCCAAGCCGACGATACGACGAGAAACAAGCTGCCCACCCCCACCGCTTCAGCAGGACGAGTCCGTGGATTCCGCCTTCGCCAATGTCGACGATTTTGCTGATTTGGACGACTTCCTAGATAACGATGAAATAGGAGGCGAGGAATATCGCATGATGCGGTTCATGGAAGAGCAGGCCAAGCTCGAGGAAGAAGCCGGCGGCTGCGCTGATGGATCCGCCGACAATCCCAGGAAAACAAACCAGGAAGCCATGGTGGCCAACTGTCCCATCTGCGACGGAAGCCTTGACGGCATCACCCCGGAGGAAGCTACGAGACATGTAAATGCATGTTTGGACGGCAACCCCACACCTCTACCCTCAACGACACAACCGACTGTATCCGAAGCAAAACCAGAGATCAAGGACAAAACACCAACAGCCACCGTCAATGCCCCCGACATGAGTAAGAGGTTTGCCCGCGCCGCGGTGCCCCGCGCGGGGCAGACGAACCCTTTCGAGGTCAACGGCAGCTCTGCAAACGAACCGCCATCGGCTTTTGCGCAGCTCATGTCTGGTCATGCTGAGAATGCGGCCTGGGCGGACGCTGCGGCAGCCGAGACCGCTTCTCGAGGCCGACCTGCCTATGAACGGACATGTCCGTTCTACAAGATCATGCCCAACTTCTACATCTGTGTCGATGCGTTCCGGTATGGCGCAGTTAAGGGCTGCAACGCCTACTTCCTCAGCCACTTCCACAGCGATCATTATATCGGTCTCACGTCAAGCTGGCAGCATGGCCCGATTTACTGCAGCAAAGTCACGGGAGAACTGTGCAAGATGCAGCTGAGGGTAGCTGCCCAGTGGATCGTGCCTCTGGAATTCGAAGAGACGGTCGAGGTCCCGGGCACACAGGGCGTGACTGTGACAATGATCTCCGCCAACCACTGCCCAGGCAGCTCGCTTTTCCTGTTCGAGAAGACGCTGGGCAGCGGGCCAAATGCGAAGAAGCAGCGCATATTGCACTGCGGCGACTTTCGAGCGTGTCCTGCTCACGTTACGCACCCGCTGCTGAAACCCGATGTTCAAGACGCCATCACCGGTAGGGTCAAGCAGCAGAAGATCGACATCTGCTACCTTGACACCACATACCTCAACCCACGATACTCGTTCCCGCCTCAGGAGGATGTCAGCAACGCTTGCGCCGAGCTTTGTGCGTCCTTGTCCCCAGATCCCAACTCAACTGACGACGCTTGGGACACGATGACGCGGAAGGGAGGTACCGGTTCTGTCAGCAAGTACTTCACCTCGCTGAAGGAGCCTGCTGAGGAGGCAGGGCCTGAAGACTCGCCAGACACCTCCGCGGCGCCCATGTCGGTAGGTGCCGAATTCTTCGCGAACGTGAAGAGCAAGAAGGCGCCGACGCCTCGCCAGCGGCTGCTGGTCATCTGTGGAACTTACTCAATCGGCAAAGAACGTATTTGCATCGCCATCGCCAAGGCACTCAAGACCAAGATCTTCGCCTCCGCTGCCAAAATACGGATCTGCTCCAAGCTGGGTGACCCGGAGCTCGCGGCCCTGATGACTTCGGATCCCCTGGAGGCCCAGGTGCACATGCAGATGCTCATGGAGATCCGAGCAGAGACGCTCCGCGACTATCTCGACTCGTACAAGCCTCATTTTAGCCGTATCGTCGGCTTCCGACCTTCGGGGTGGAATTACCGTCCATCGGCAGCCGGCCAGGCGGGAGCGAGCAGCGGCCCGTCCATCACTGCCAGTGCCAACACGCCCCCATCTACGATCCCGACGATGTCGATTTTGCACTCGCAAACATGGGCGTCAAGGTTCAAGGCGTCGGATATGACGCCTCAGCGAGGCAGCACGCGGGATGCCATGTGCTTTGGGGTCCCGTACAGTGAGCACAGCAGCTTCCGCGAGCTTGCCATGTTTGTCATGGCGCTGCGGATCGAGAAGGTGGTGCCGACAGTTAACGTGGGTAGCGAGCCGTCAAGGCGGCGCATGAAGGCGTGGGTGGACAGGTGGATGGCGGAGCGCAGGAAAGGAGGTATTGTCACGGCGCTCATCGAGGGCAAGGACGGGGATCGCCAGGCTCCTGGGAAGGATGTCAAGTTGTGGGATGGCAAGGACGGGAAGGGGGGAGGCGCGTGGTGGTGATGGCCCAAGGTCTTGTGTATAGCGCCATGTCAAGTGTTCTTTCCGATGTCCGTTCTGGCACCAGTGAGGCCTCCTCTCTGATCCTCATCACGACTTCTGGACTTTGCCCCTGACATGATAAAGAGTCGCGTGCCCGATTGCCAGATGCAGTTGAAGAACGGAACTTGTCCGTCAATGTCACCAGTAACACGGAGGATCGCGCCGTGCTTAGGACGGAACCTTGCAGCTGTTAAGCTAGAGGAACCCCGCTGCGGGGGGGTTCTCCAGACGGTCGCGATGCCATCTTATCTCAGAGACGGGCAATTTCTCGGCCTTTCTAGTTAGCGCCATATCATTGAGCCTCATCCAAGTCCAAGACTTGGAGTTGCGGCGGCCCCTTGTCGCCTCGGGTCACATCCGTAGCCAATGGAAGCGGCGTAGTGCACCAAGTGGCCCGCCGGCTGACATCACCTTCCCTCTGTCCAGGGGCTGAACCTCCGCCCGCAGGTAGGAGCAAGGTACCAAGGTACGACGGGTCTTAGTGCAAACAGCCTCCGCCATCGTCGATGATGGCGTTCGACTTCCCAACTTCTTCCGCGAGAAAAGCTTGCTAGCTCTCCAATCCACGCAGGCCTTTTGTGCGTTCAGACTGATCGCAGTCTACGTCCAGCGCGCCGGCAACACTCTTGTCTGTCTTATCTATCCAGAGCACCGCGCCGCACTGCATGTCCCAATCTGCGACAACATAGCCCTACGTCGCTCGCAGCGACCGACAGAATCCTCTGCCGAACCTGCCCTCGCTCGAACCCGCGATATCGCCACCATGTCGAACCCTCGAGGACCCCCGTATCCTCAGAAGCAAGCCATGATGACGTCCAACCCCTTCCAACCTCTCGCAAATGCGGTCCAGAGCCCTCTGCGCCCGGCGCGGCCAGACCTCGCCGCCGTCACAGGAGCTCCAAGCGGCCCAGCTCCTCCAGGGAGTGAGCGCGCCCCGAGCCAGGCGTCGTCGACAAAGAGCAAGAAGAAGAAGAGCAGCCACAAGAAGAGACGTGGGAGGAGAAAGTCGTTTGCTGTTCTGCCCGAGGAGTCGCACGATGAGGCCGTCGAGCCTGAGCGTCTCCCTCACAGGCCGGAGCTCTACCTGCAAACAAGCGGGAACTTTAGCAATACCAGCATCGATAGCCAGGCTTTGCTGGACCACCGGTATGTGCCAGAGCAAAGGTTGACCTGCGGTAGACATTTGCTGACTTGACGTGACTTTAGCGACCAGCAACCCATGAGAATTCGAAGAAACTCGACCCTCGCAGCGCTTGCTGGATCCTCGCTGTCAGCAGCTCCTCAGGTCGGCAGTCGGCTCCGATCTGTCTTCGGCCACCCTCAGGATAGCGGTGACGACGACCAGCAGTCGGAGGACGAAGGGGCTCCTCTCCTCTCGCGCTCTGCCCAACGAACAGCCACGGCGCCGCTTCTCGGCTACGGGAGCTCACAACCACGGCTGAGCCGTCGGGGGTCCAGCAGATCGTCACGGACTAAGCGTCAGAATGCCTTCTCGAGCAGCGCATACAACAACAACATCAACTACCCCCCCTCTATGCCCGGCTCTCCGAGACTCGGAGGCATGATGGGCATGGACTTGACATTCCAAGACGTCATGATTGACGACTTGCACCGCTCTCCCCACGATAGCTATCATGACGGCCACTCCGATGATGAGGATAGGAACGAGAGCTCCCCCAGCATGACGCGGAGGAAGACCATCCCTCTCACGGCTGAGGCGGACGTCTGCTTCCCGACCGGCGTCTCGGAGCTGGGCGAGGAAGAGGATCACATCCAGGCCTCCGAATTCCGTCGGAGGCCCAAGAGGCGGAGAAAGCCCTGGCCAGACCTGTCCATCTTGGACGAGTGGAGCCGGATGGAGAAGGAAGACCGCAGCGACGAGCGTAGGGTGAAGCGTATCACCGAGCCCCAGCTCATCAATGGCCGCCTTCGTACGGTGCACCGCGGCTGGATGCGCACAGAGGAGGATGCCCCCTACAGGTTCACCTACTTCAACGAAGAGTTTCAGAGCACCATCCACAGCCAGACCATCTCGGAGCTCGTCCAGGTCGGAGGCACCTTCCGAGAGCTATTCATCCCCGACCCCCGTATCCTCTCCGACTCGAGCAGCGACGAGGAGAGCGATACCGATGAGATCTCGCCCCTCGGGTCCGCCCTGCATCATACGTCGACTAACGGACAGAACGGCGTATCTAACCTCTCCACCCGCCAGAGCTCCGTTGTCCAACCGCCGGCGGGTGCTGACGACGTCGTGCCGCGTGAGAGCCAGCCCTCGCCAGAGAAGGAGAAGGTGCCAGCTGAGAAGATGTCCAAAGGCAGCTCGCGCACCGGCTCCGGGAATCCAACGCCAACGCGCGTGCTGTCACCGCCGCCTCGGACAGGAACGAACGAGTCCGCCACCGCCGTCCCGGAGAAGCCGCCCAAGCAGCCACAGTACGGCGACCGACCAGTATGGTGGCTCGACGTGCTCTGCCCGACAGAAGCTGAAATGAAGGTGCTGGCCAAGGCGTTTGGCATCCACCCTCTGACAGCCGAGGATATCATGGTCCAAGAGGCCCGCGAGAAGGTCGAGCTTTTCAGGCACTACTACTTTGTCAACTACCGCTCCTTTGACCAGGACGCCCAGAGCGAGGACTACCTCGAGCCCGTCAACATGTACGTCGTCGTGTTCCGCGAGGGCGTTCTGAGCTTCCACTTCTCCATGACCCCTCACCCGGCCAACGTGCGCCGCCGCATCCGCCAGCTCAAGGACTACCTCATCGTCAACCCGGACTGGATCTCGTACGCCATCATTGACGACATCACCGATGTTTTTGGCCCTCTCATCCAGGCGATCGAGGACGAGGTCGACGACATTGACGATGCCATCCTCAAGCTCCACTCGTCCAGCGAGGAGCGCATCAAGGACGGCACGCCATATAGTGAAAAGGCGTCGGACGACGGCACCGTCGTCGGTTCTGGTAGTGACATGCTTCGGCGCGTCGGCGACTGCCGGAAGCGCGTCATGAGTCTCTACCGCCTGCTCGGCAACAAGGCCGATGTCATCAAGGGCTTTGCCAAGCGCTGCAACGAACGCTGGGAGGTCGCACCCCGGTCGGATATTGGCTTGTACCTGGGCGATATCCAAGACCACATTGTCACCATGACCTCGAACCTGAGTCACTACGAAAAGTAAGCCTGACACTTCCCTGCTGCTTGGTAACATGACTGACACGTACCAGAATCCTCGCCCGCTCCCACGGCAACTATCTCGCTCAAATCAATATCCGCATGAACGAACGCTCCGAGCAAACTGCCGACGTCCTCGGTAAGCTCACGGTCCTCGGCACAATCGTCCTACCCATGAATATTATCACTGGTCTCTGGGGCATGAACGTCTGGGTCCCCGGCCAGGAGTACGAGGGCGACCTGACATGGTTCTGGTGTCTGACCGCTGGCCTGCTCGTCTTCGGTCTGACNGTCTGACCTGCTATACAATCGCCAAACGCGTCTACAAGATCGTGTAGTGAACATCGACGGTTTCCGGTTCCATGCCCTATTCCCAGCACCTTTCCGATCATAGTCGCATTCCCTTTTCGTTGTTTCACTACTTCCTTTTGTTACGGGCGCCGCCGAGTATAATGTAAGGGAGTCGGGGTCATGGCGTTTAGCGTTTGAAAGGGCACACAATAGTCTGCCAAGCAGCACTGGTTGGGATAGAAATTTTCTCTAGATCCTCAATAGCGAAAAAAAGGCACCAAAAGACGTGCTCAAAAAAAGGCCACCCGAGAGTCTCGGCAGCGAGTTTCATTACTAGCCTATGCTGAACGCCAAGCTGGCTATTATTACCATGCGCTGGAAACGCCCGTGAAAGCCCAGGGGCCCCATGGAGGCACCCATGAGCCGTGAGAGTTCACTGTATAGACGACACCCTTCCCCAAGCCTATGTACAAAGAAGAGGGAGGGGTTGCGGGATGCCGCGAAGTTAGGGGTATGTGGCGCAAACGATAAAAGGCATGGCCTGTCGCTTGGAGCTTGGGCCGAAAAGTGATCGTGGCGGGGCGTGGATGGAAAGGGAGGGAGGAACACTATGTGTTCCAAGTTTCCTTAGATGTGGGCGTGTGTGAGTGTGTGGCTGCTGGAATGCGCCAGAGAAGAAAAGAGGTCCAGTCGAGGGAGGGGGATACTTTGCGTTCCCGCTGGCCTCTGCAAGTCCGAACGCCTTAATGCTGTTGTGTATGCCAAAAAAAGATGTGAAAACCGGCAGTCCGGTCGGTGTAATGATGCGGTGCTCATGATCCATAAATATCCTGAAGACGCCCCGAGAGGCAAAGAGGTGGGTTGAGAAAGGGTGATCCGAGGCCTACGAGGTCTCGACGGCCGAGGAGCCCGTGTTGGCCCTCTTGATGCCGAAGATGTTGCGTGTCCGAGACTTGCTTCGGGGCTTCTTCTCCTTCTTGGAGGAAGCCTTGCCATCGTCGAGGTACTTGGCCTTGTGGATCCTGAGAGTTCAATAGTCAGTTTCTGTCGTCTTGGTATCAGACTAGGAGCGGGCGCGTACCAGCTGTTGCCCACCATGCTCATCCCTTTGGCTTCGGCATCCCTGTAGAACTTTGCGGCCTTCTTTAAATCCTTCTTGCAGCCCACGCCCTGTGCGTAGCAATAGCCGGCTTCCGCCATGGCATCGGCATCGCCCCAAGCTGTTCAATGATCAGAATCGTCTCAACTCAAAAAATCGGGGTCAACTTACAGCCGGCAATCTCGAAGCAGCGCAGGCCCAGAGTCTTGTCCTGCTCGATACCCCATCCATTCATGTGGCTGACGCCTAGCTCGTAGATGCTCAGGGCGAACTGAGCCTTGCGAGTCCTGTTTTCGATCTTATCGACAAACTTGCCCTCTTTGGCGTGGCCTTCGTCATCCGCAATCTCGATGCTGGCGCCTTCGGCGGCCTTTCGGAGCCATTCCACGCCTTCCTTCTGGTTTGGCCGCATGCCCCAGCCGTGTCTGCAAGCCAATGCGTAGAGCAGCATACCAGTAGGATGGTTCATCTTGGCAGCGTATCGCAGATGGTAGGTGGATTCCTTGACCGACCCGTTCTCGTGACATTCGATGCCCTTGGCCAGGTGCTCCTCGGCTGTCATATCTGCGGTGGTCGGCGCTGTCGAGACCATCGACTTGGGTGGCCTCAGCGTGCTGGCAGAGTCGGACGTCGTTGCCGATACGGCTGTATTGAGCCTGGCGACATCATGCAGTGGAGACTTCAGGGGGCGCCCTCTCGGGCCGTCATCTGAGGTGCGACCGCCCTCGGTAGAAGGCCGACTCGGACTGGGTGACGGCTGCAATGTCAGGGCGTTCCGCTCCATGCTTCGCTTCCCCAGGCTGAGGTCATCTGGTCCTGGAGCGCTGGACGAACTGGTAGGCCGTGTCGGCGGCGAGGGTGGGGCCCCTTGCTGAGACGTGGCATGTGCCTGTTGCTGCTGCTGCTCGAGAGGAAGCGACCGCTGGAGCATTTTGCCACGCGGAAGCGTGAACTTGGAATAAATGTAAGAAGGCGCTGCTCTTGCGTCGTCCACCGACATGTCGGGGAATCCCTCGCTGTTCATGCTGATTGGTGTGTGAGCCGTGTCGTCTGCGAGCACAAAAGAGGCTTGCGTGTCTGATGAGGCTTGCCGGGTGGGCGTCTCGGGCCCCGGTGTGCCTGCGCGACTGAGAGGCCGAGAGAAGTTAAAAGACGGGCGCGGCAGAGGCACAGAGACATCGGAGCTGATGGAAGCAGATCTGTGGTAGTGATGCGAGTTTCTCCCTGGCGACATGGCAGGCCGGGCGGAGAAGGCCTCGCTGCTGGCGGAGAGCTTGCGAGGGGGCAGCGAGTGGAATGAGGCGCCCATGGCAGCGTCCTCGTCGGTTGGTTCCAGGGGCGAAGATGTGGCACTGGAGGAGCGCTTGGTGAACATGGGTCGAGGCGGAGCAAGTCCAGTGCTATCAAACGAGTTCTTCTTGACTCTCTCGGGCGATCCCGTGATTTGCAACGAGGATGATGACGACGGCCGCGGCACAGAACCGTCCTTGCGAGGGGAGGACGTCCGGACCGAACGATCATCTGGGTGCGCGCTGTCCAGAGCATCTGGCGATTGCTCCCGGCGAGCGCCGAAACTCGTATCGTTTTCGTCGATCTGGCCAAGCTGCCGACCTCGCGGCATGGTGTCGTTGAGCGGCTGTGGCGGCAGGGGGATACCGTCGTCGGGGGTGGGCGGGATGCGGCTCATGCGTGGATGCATTGACTTTGGCCGCTCGGTATGTTCGTCAACCTCGGTCCTAAGGCCAAGGCCAGTGTGGAAGGGTTCGGGCGTCTGGCTGCCATCTGAGCCGGAGTCTTGGGACATGGACCTGAAGTAGTCGGAGCGGCCCTGCTGGATCAGCGGGCTCTCGACTGTCAGTGGCGGCAGACGGCTCATCCGCTTTCCAGCATGATCGGCGGCATCCTGGAGCTGGCGGGCCAGAAGGCGGCTCTGCAGGGCGAAGGCATCAAGAGGGGAGAGCTCCGGGGGCACGTCGCCGGCAATGTGAAGGCGAGGCGATCGCAGCGGTCTGGAGACGGAAGATAGGTTGGACGTGCTCGACTTGGAGCGCAGGTCCAGAAGGCTGGGCCTATGCTGCTGCGTCATGGTGGATGTCGCAGGCGTGTATGGATATTCAGGTTGGCATCCGCAGGAGAGTGAGTCGTCAAGAGGTTGGAGATGTGTCGGTGACCGAGGTGTCGTCGGGTGGTCGTCACCGGCGTGGTGGAGGGGGGGTATGGTTCTGTTCTGGTTGGGATCGCGATAGTGTATGTAGTTGCGGGTCAAGGACGTGATGCGAAATGGCGGCTGGAATCTGGATGCGCTATTGAGCGTGTTTCGGCCGTCAAGTCATATGTCGTCAACGCCCAGCAGGGATGCTGTGGCCAAACGAAGGCCAAACAAGTAGAAGAGGGGGCCCGAGGGGGCAGTGCGGCGTGTGGCTCAAAGGAATGTTCGGAGCAGGCGCATGAAGATGAGGTCAGGGCCAAGGTTAGGGGCCCGTGGTGTGGAATGCGTCCAGCGAAGGAGGCGCGATGGGACCAGATGCCGCGCTTGCGTCAGTGGCAGTTGCTGGTGGAAAGCAAGATGCTGGCCTAAGTAGATGTGTAGGTGTGTCGATGGGTTGGTCGGGAGTTGGTCGCAGAGGTGGTGAGTCGCTGAAACGAATCGCGGCTGTTGGGAAGGTGCAAACGAGCGTGGTTAGCAGGGCGAGGAAGGAGACCTGGAGAGGCGAAGTAGTCGAATCCGAAGGTCGGGCGGGGCCTGGTCTTTCGGCTGTGCTGTTGAATGTGTCGATCGATCCAGCTGCTTCACCTGCTCGTAACAGTTGAGACCGCCCGAGAAGCGAGAGTTTGAGGAGGGGGACAGAGATCAGGAGTGAAGGCGGAGAGAATTGTCGCTACGCCGACAAGGCAAGGGGATGATGATTGAATAATGGGAGGATGGGGCAGCCAGGCTTGGTCGTTCACTTGTTGCCAGGCCTTGCAAGAATACGAGGCAATGTCGGTACATTGATGGACAGCGTGGAGTACAAGGGGCCGTCATTATTTGGCAGCGGGGATGACACGTACCTCGGGTACACTGCACAAGCACCCGACGTCTATCATCCACACTGGATGGGCATCCAAAGGGGCCCAGAACCAGGGCGGGGGGGCACTGGCAGTGGAGGCAGGAGAAACACTGAACGGCGCGGACCATGACCTGGGCCTGCAGTGCCCGCCCTGGATGGAATGGGGAAGGGGAAGGAGCAAGGGGCCACAGGGGGCTTCGGGCCAGTGGTCGTGTGGCTCATCCAGTGAGCGTGGTCTGGCCTGGCCGGGATTGGCAAGTTGTGGATGCATGGGTGGATGCATGCGGGACGTCGACAGGGGCCACCGTAACGCCTCAGGGGTCGTGTGTCAGCGACAGGCCAATGAAGCGCGGGGTGCGGCCCCATCATCTCGGCCCCGGCCCCAGGCTCATCTCAGTTAGAGACAGTTGTAGACCTGCAGACCATCGAGGCCGCTTGGCGTGTCGCACAAGCGCAAGAGACGCCTTTGCAGGCCGTGGCAGACGCCCGTGGCAGCCACCGCGATGGCATGTCTGGGGTGCAGAAACCGATCCGTGACCTCGGCCGCTAACTTGAACACACCATCACCTGTGCACTCACAACAGGCGGCCCCAGGGATCATGCCGCCCCTGAGAACCTTCTGAAGCCAGTCCTCCGCTTGTTGGTGCTCCAATGCTTATGCTCCCACTACCGGGCCCTATTTTACTGTGTGCCCAACGTCGTGGTGCCTGACGACGACGACCTTCGCCTCTGTTCATGCTGCGGGCCCTCCAAGATCAGATGGGAATCGCCAGAAACTCAGCTTCGTCGTCATCCATTCAATCAACATGACGAACAGCTTTCGTAACAAACGCATCAGCCCCTCGCTGCCGACTTCTAATCTGGGCGTGGCTCTGCAACGCCAGCTTGACCAGCTTGGCTGCGTGCAGCCTCGAGCGCTCTCCAGCTGGATGGGACGGGATGGCCTTGCCTGCCTCAGCTGCCCGGACAAAGATCGGAGGCCAAGCATCCGGACATCGGGCGATGAGAAGCTTTTAGGGGGAAATCGTGGCTGGAACGGTCCCCCAAATCGACAGGCCTTCTTTCGCCTGACATCTTCTTGCCAGCTCCGAGTCCTCGCTCGCAAGCAGCTTTTCAGCTCGACGGTCACCAGGTCACAAAAAAAGCAAGCCACTTTCAACCCGTCATTTGCCCCGGCAGAACGCGAGTCGGGTTTATCCCTGGCGCATACCAGAAGCTCTCCCAAGGCCTTCTAGACTGCGTGGCCGGTCTGGGCCCCGTCTCTCGCTGCATGTAACCAACCGTAGGGTTGGGAGGGCGCCAGCCAGAAAACGGACAAGATCCTCATTCCTCGCCCTTGTAGGTCCCCATCACGACTGACTCGGAAACACTCACTTGCAGCGGAAGACCGGCCCCCGTCTTGTGTGCTCGACACTGGTGCCACACCGCACAGTCGCGTCCGATGCAGTCCGGCCGACGCGCCATGAACTCCCCCGTCTGTGCAACGGGTCCCTGCTCCGGGACGGCGCCCCGTCCGGTTCACGTGTCTTTCGGTCACCGGGCAGCTAGCCTGGAGTTTTCACCTTTTTTTTTTTTTTTTTTTTTTTTTTTTCCCTTCCCCTTGAACTTTTCATTGATGGAGCTGTGGTCCCTGAGCCATTACTTTTATTTTACTAGTGCCTACGGTACAATCGAACCCTACCTAGGGGACTCGACCCTTGGGCATCCTTCCGGGGCGGATCGCAGGTGCCGCCGTGGAGCAACAACTTGGCCGAGCTCATTTCGTTGTTTCGAGCCCCCCTGTCTCCCTCCCGACTCCCGCTGCAGGTACCCTTCATTGCATGTGCTTGTCCCCTAACCTGACCATTGATTGGTGCCGTGTTTTTTCTTCTGCCCAGCTTCCACAGCGTCTAGTGTTCCCCGACCCAAGCACGGCTCGATGGCCACGACATTTTCTTCCCGTCCAGTGCCACGCGCTGGGCTAGGGGAAAAGAAAGCAGGTACCCGGCCCTCAACTTGCCAGACCAGACACTTCCCTTCTGCTGTACCCTGTGTCATCGCCGCTCTCCATTTCCTTTCCGCTGCGGAACTCCGTGGGGTCGGTCCCCTGGTGATGCACGGCGCGCATTATTGGACAGGCATCTCCATGAGCCCTCATTTCCAGACTTGGCCTGCAACCCACCCGTTGTATAGCAACGGCCGCCCCCCTGATGGCAACAACACTCGCATCCAGTGCTTCGGTACGATCCAAAGAAGCAAGAGGCAGCCGAGTCGGGTGCACGTTCCGCCGTTCAGTCCAGTCGACATCATCCCGTCGTTGTCGTCTTCGTGCTGCCCAATGACCGTTCCAGGGCTGAGCTGTGCTCATGGACTGACGCAGAGACACGGATCTGCCGCCTGCCATGTTTCAGACGATCCAGCGAACCGTCTCCGTCATTCGTCGACATTGGACCACTCCCGACTCGCCTCACGTTCTAGGCCAACTGACACCAGACTGGCTGCCCCTCTACTTGAACCACTTGTGAACGTCGCCTCATCGTCAGGTGGAAAGTAAACGAGCATCAGTAGGTGCGAATGAGAATCAATAGCTCGAGGCGACTGATCACCTCCAGAGGTTCATTCATAGAGGCGCCTACTATAACGCCGTGGCTTAGGTTCGGAAATTACCTACAGCGTAACCCGTCGGTCCACCGGCGAACTATTCGTGGGCCAGAGGCTAAGCTTTTTGTATTGGACGTGCGGGACAACAGACACAGGGAACAACGCTGACATGACAAACATACTGCTCGGGTTGGATGTCGAGTCCAATCGGTTGATACGAGCTACATGCCGAGTATAGCTTCTACTGCCACCTAGAATAATAGCAACTGAGTTTGGGGTCCCGAGTCCTTGACCAAAAAACAAACTCCCTACGCCAGACTGATCCGAGGTTCTCCAGAACCTGGCCTGCCATTGCCCCTGGTCATGCGATGCATGACTCTGGTATGCTCTGCTCGTCCTGCTCTGTCTCTACCTGGCATTTCTCAATGCCCGTGGGCATAAGTTGCTGCCTTGGCTCCTCGTGCATTTTGTCATCCGCGGTCCGTCTGCCGTGACCAACATGTTCGTTCTCATTCGTAGCTCGGGCTCAAGAGACCAAGTGCCCTCTGATATGGTCACCTGCCGCCGAGTTCCACGAGTGCCCCGAACCATGTAGGTTGTCATTCATGGTATATCTCTTGCTCTGCGCTCACTAATGACCCAAGACCGGTTCAGCGGCCGAATTGAGCACGCAGAGCCAATATCTGTGCGCGCTCAGCCTCCGGAAGCATATTGATCGTGTCCAGGGGAAGTGCGAGAACTTGTTGCATAAGCGCATCGGTGTTGGGGTCACCAGATGCAGCCGCCGCCGGTGGTGCGGCAGCATAGGGAGCGGGCTGGCCATATGGCGCCGCAGCGACGGGAGGGGTGTTGGTGACGCCGGCAGGGGGAACCGGAGGGAATCCGGCAGCTGCCTGGTGAGGGTACGTGACCGGCGGGGCCTGTGCCGGAGGTGCGGCGATTGGGCCATCGACAACGGAGCGGATGGCTTCGGGAGAGACCAAGCCCATAAGCAGCAGGGCCTGGAAGACAGCGTACGACAGTTGCGGGGCCTGCGACAGGAGTTCGGTGGCCCTGGCCGGATCGTTCGTGGCCAGTGCCTTCATTTGAGTGAGGATATCGAGGAGTTGAGAGGGAGGCAGGGTGTTCAGGGTGCGCGAGATGGCATCATTCGCTGTGACGTTCGGCGGCAACTCCTTGCCCGGAGGCAGAGGAGGCAGAGACGTCGATTGCGCTGATGCGCCTGCAGGCTGTCCGTATCCATTGCCAGAAAATGTGCCAGTGTTGCCGCCATGTGCGTCGTGTTCGGGCTCTGTGCCGGGCTCGTTCGAAAAGTCCACCCTCAACTTGCGTCCCATGGTTTCGTAGTCGTTTAGGTTGCGGACTGCAGAGGCAGCAGAGTCTGCGCAGAAACGTGTCAGTCAAGCGCTACCTGCAGCATCTCCGAGGCGATTTAACTCACCGTGATCCGGGTATTCTGCGAAGCCGAATCCCTTAGGACGGCCCGTTTCGCGATCGTAGACAAGCCGGAAGTTGACGACCTTGCCGGCGCTGCTGAAGATGTCGCTGATCTGCTCCTCGGAGAGACCTGTTCACAAACGCAAATCAGCTGCTGCTTCTGATAATAGCCCGTTGACTAGCCGATATATACCGTAGGGGATGTTGCCGACAAAGACAACGCGGGATGCCGTCTTGGACATGGCGCAGGGAAGAGTCGCCCAGCTATTGCGGCCGGAGCGTCAAACGTGTGTTGAAATCGATCAGGCAGCGGCGTCAACCCCAGAATATTATTGTAGGAAGTAGCTGTGTGGAGGAAGCTGCGGTATCGACAGCTTGTGGACGGAGACGAGGTTGAGTGACGGATCGAGGACGAGATCGAGACTTGGTTGTAGACGATCCGGCTGCAAGGCTGAAGCCCAAAGTCAGACCCTCACCGTGAAAGATCCAGGAAGGCACGGGCCAACGGCTCTATCTTATCGGAGCTCGGTAACCCCCCACTGAAGGTCCCCCCAATGGGAAGGTGGCCGCGCGCCTACTATCCGACCGACCGCGCCTGGACCCTGGGGGCCCGGGCAGTGCCCGCCCGCAGCGCCCGTAGGAATTAGCAGGCCGCTGGTGACATCGCCCGAAAAAGCGAATGTGGCCTCTACTGCACCGGAGCCTCTCCTCAGCCGCCCATCTCACGACGGCAATTCTGGAGCGCACGTCACGAGAACGTCTCCAAGCAGCTCAATTGCCTTTTTTCTGCCTTTCTCTTTGCCTTCGCTTCCACTGCTTCCACCAATTCGAAGTCCTCCAAGCGACAGAAGGAGCTTTAGGTCTCACGCGCCGCCGTTGTGCCTAGTCGCAGGCTGACCGGCACCTCCATCATCTTCCTCTTTTGCAGTACCGGACGTAGTCTGAGACAGAAAACAACCCCTCCAAAGTCGCAATGCCTCCCAAGTCGAGATTTACAAGGCTCGACGCCTTCACCAAGACCGTCGACGAAGCGCGCATTAGGACGTCGTCCGGTGGAGTTATCACCATCGTGTCTCTGCTTGTCGTCTTCTGGCTCGCATGGGGAGAATGGGCCGACTACCGGCGCGTGGTTATACGCCCTGAGCTTGTGGTTGACAAGGGAAGAGGTAATTATGGTCTTCCTGGTCTATGCGACTCGTCCATCAAGCTTACAAGACGTTCGCAGGCGAGAAGATGGAAATCCACCTGAACATCACCTTCCCCAAGATGCCGTGTGAGCTTCTGACCCTGGATATCATGGACGTGTCCGGAGAGCAACAGCACAGCATCATGCACGGCGTGAACAAGGTGCGCCTCCAGTCGAGGGCGGACGGAGGTGCCGACATTGACACTAAGGCCCTGGACCTGTGAGTAAACCTCCAACGTGCCACCACATCTCCAGTCTGTTCTGACAACCTGTTGTAGCCACTCTGCCGAGGAAGAGGCTACTCACCTTGACCCGAACTACTGCGGTCCTTGCTACGGCGCCACGGCCCCCTCGAACGCGATCAAGCCCGGCTGCTGCAACACCTGCGAGGAGGTGCGCGAGGCCTATGCGCAGTCATCTTGGGCCTTTGGCAAGGGCGAGGGCGTTGAGCAGTGCCAGCGCGAGCACTATGCCGAGAAACTCGAGTCCCAGCGCCACGAGGGCTGCCGCATCGAGGGTGGCATTCGTGTCAACAAGGTGGTTGGAAACTTCCACCTGGCCCCCGGTCGCAGCTTCAGCAGCGGCAACATGCACGTGCACGATCTCAAGAACTACTGGGACGCCGAAGTTAGCCATGACTTCTCCCACACCATCCATCACCTGCGCTTCGGCCCCCAGCTGCCCCTCCAGGTCATGCACGGCGTCAGCAAGAACTTCCAGCCCTTCACCAACCACCACCTGAACCCGCTGGATGGCAACAAGCAGGAGACTGACGACCCCAACTACAATTACATGTACTTTGTCAAGATTGTGCCGACGAGCTTCCTTCCTCTCGGCCAGAAGGGCTCCAACAGCCTCTTCGCCGACGAGAGCGCCAACCTGGGCGACTTGGGCCAGACCCCCAACGGCATCATCGAGACCCACCAGTACTCCGTCACCAGCCACAAGCGCAGTCTGTCCGGTGGTGATGACTCGGCAGAGGGCCATGCCGAGCGCCTTCACTCCCGGGGAGGCATCCCCGGTGTCTTCTTCTCTTACGTGAGTATCCCTTTGACCTCTCGTGCCCCCGCGACCAGTTACTGACAGCTTCCTGCAGGACATCTCACCCATGAAGGTCATCAACCGCGAGGAGCGCTCCAAGACCTTTACCGGTTTCCTCACTGGCCTGTGCGGCGTCATCGGCGGTACCCTTACCGTCGCTGCCGCTGTTGACAGGGGATTCTTCGAGGGAGCCCTCAGGCTGAAGAAGCTTCGGGCGAAGGATCTTTGAAGCACATTATATAGATATCAGGCATCAAGACGTTGAGCAAGTGGGACGGGGTGGTGATGGGATAGGGGCTGGTTTGTATAAAGAAAGAAGGTCCTTCCCCTTTCCGGGCATACGGCTAGGAGTTTGGGCTGCTTTGGCCGTGTGGTCTCTCTACTTTGGGTACCTGCCAATAGGTACCAATGTCACAATGATTAAAAAGTAAAAGCATATCGTCAGCGGTGCTGTGATCATCGCCTCGGAAGCTGGAATCAACGGTGGCCTCTAATTGCATTTGTCATAATATTGGTACAGGAACGGTCACCCCGCAACCGTCGACGCTGTCCGTCATCTACGAGTCCACCTCCATCGCCTCGCTGGTGACCGGGACCTCCTCGACACTGACGTACCGGCCAATGTCGTTCTTGGTGATGATCTTCTCGTTGAGCACCGCCGTCGTGCCCTTCTGGAAGGTGTAGCTCTTGAGCTTTGCGCTCCTCTCGTTGGGCTTGACGTGGCCGCGCTTGAGCTCCGTCTTGTCGGCGGTGATGATGGCAACGTCGACGTTGCTTCCTGAACCCAGATCATTGAAGATACCGGCCAGAATGGCGTCGCTGCACAGCTTGACCGCGTCGTCGCGGGTGAGCTGGGGCTTCCACTGCGTCTCGAAGACGGACATGGCGGCCAGCGAGCCAGAGCCCATGGTTACGTACGGCAGCTTGTCGGTGGAGCCGTGGGCGTGGACTGTGAAGAGATGGGTTCCGGTGGGGTCGACACCGGCGACGACGAGGTAGGCGCCGATGTGGCCCTGGTACTGGAAGAGGTGTTGCTTGAGCATGGTCATGCAGGTGACAACGCGGGGCTTGCGGCCGGTGGAGAGGGAGTGCAGCTCCAGGTTGGATGAGATGATGGCCGTGGTAAACTCGGTATCCGCAGCCGTGCCGGCGCCAGCGCACCAGATCTGGGGGGCGATGTAGTGAAGCTTCTCGCAGTTCTTGTCGGCAACGATGGGACCGGACGTCGCTCTTGTATCGGCGGCGATCTACGCCAGGGTTAGCGCGACCGGGGCTCGAGCTGGGTGTTGTTTCCTCTTACCACTACACCGCCGTCGAAGATGCATCCCACGATGGTGGTACCTGTGCTCGTGGCCTTGGGCAGGGGAACGCCGCGGGCGTGGAGGGCCGCATTGCGGTTGTAGTTGGTGAAGTCAAAGCCAGGCATCGTGGCTGCTAACCGTCCTGGTGCTGTTCGAGATCGCTGGTTCGGATCGCAAGTGCGGAGGTTGAGAGGGTGTGCAATCGAGCAAAGGAGGTGCGGGTTTCGTCAGAATGGGCGAATGTTGATACCTGGTGGTGGTGGGCAAGAGGCAGGCGTTGGTGCTGAGATGACGAGGCTCAAGAGCTGCCTCCTCCAGGCCGTCGTCGTTTGGAGCTCCAGCTCATGCAAGGCACACCAGAACACACGTCGACCCCATCCCGCGCCGTTGATTGGCTGCCGACGCGGCTCAGCGCCCACCTGGCCCAAGCTCTTAGCACGTGACGCTGATTTTTGGTAGCTCTTTACTTTTCAGGCATAACAAATGACGGCAGTTGCTTGGGCCTTTCAGCACTGCACGACCAAGATAACTTTCCAGTTCCCAGTCTCCATGACCTCTTCGGATTGGAACTGAAAACCAGCACACCTCCATGGTCGGCGCATAATACTCCGTCACCTCCATACCGACCAGACATCTCGAGCCTGAGCTTCGACGCCAGCTGGGGCCCGTGAGACAACCTAGGGCGACGCGCGCCCGGAACAACGCAGCATCCTGCCAAGACGAACTCCCCAAGTATCTCCCCGAATGCGAAGGGGCTCGCACGACCTTCCTCCGGATACTTCGCGACAGTGATGGCTTTCAGCTTCGGAAACTCGGGCGCCAACAGTGCAGCAAATGCGGCGTCTGGTAACATCACGGAGGGCTCAGAGCTGGAGCTGATTCAGACTGAGGTAGGCGAACCCCTCCCTCTCTGGCTCGGGGCCATGTTGTTATTATTATTCTCCTCTTCGTGTCGCTCACCATGTTTGCAGGGCCTCGGTTTCAAGACGATCGCAGGAGATGCCAAGCTTCAGTTGACGTCCGCATGGACGCAGCCTCCTGCCGACACCGCTTCTCTCCTCACCATTGCCCCCAACAAAGGTCTCGTCGCCGCTGCTGGACCCGATGGAGTCGTCATCGCAAGCACAGAATCGGTTCGGAAAGCCTTCGAGAACGAGAAAACCGGCGACTCTGAAGTCCGAAACTTTCAACCTCAACTCAAACTGTCGCTGCCGATGCGCGTGTCTCAGATCGCATTCACGACAGACGAACAATACTTGATTATATCTGCGGAGAGCGGAGGAGGCCTGGCGATCTATGAGACGCAGAGCCTCCTCCAGGGCGCGACGCAGGCGACATTTGAGCTTGGCACCAATGGCGAAGCGCTGCGTGCCCTGGTGCCGAACCCAACCACAGAGAAGGCGGAACTGTGTGCTCTGCTCACCAACAACGGCAATCTACATATGGCCGATTTCAGAGAGAGGCAGATCAGCAACGTCCTGAAACCCCAAGTGAGCTGTCTTAGCTGGAGCAACAAGGGAAAGCAGCTTGTTGCTGGTCTGGCCGATGGAACCATCTTTCAGATGACGCCCGAAGGCGAGGGCAAGGGCGAGGTTCCTAGACCTCCCAGCGTCTCTGACGCCCACGTCTCTTCCCTCCACTGGCTTGAGAACAACCTCTTCCTCACCATTCACACCACCACAAACGAATCTCCCCCGACCTCGGTCTACCATATCATTCACAGGGACAAGACTAATTTCACATTCCAAAAGATGACGGATCCCGTCGATCCTTTCGGCGCGGAGAAAGCGCCTCACTATTCCATCACGAGGCTGCGAGACTTCCCCCCCAACTTGCAGGATCTTCTCCTCGTCTGCTCAACCGCGTCTCCAGACGTTGGTATGCTGACTCGATCCAAAACACCTCTCACAAACGACAAGCCGGCCGCTGCGATAACGTCAGTGTTCACCACCACTGAACTGCTGGACGACTCGAAACGCGCACAGCTGCCAATGAGCGAATCTTTCGACAACACCATCCCAATCGGTGTCAGCCTGGATCTGTCTAGCCGAGAGAAGGTGTACAAGCCTCTGCCAGCAGACGAGGAGATTGAGGACTCTCCTGGCCCGGTACCTGGATACTGGGTGCTCAACAACGAGGGAGTTCTGTGTGCTTGGTGGGTTATTTACGAAGAGTCGATTCGGCAGGGAACGACATACCCGGGCTTGGCAGGCGCAGATGGCGCTATTTCCATTTCTGTACCTGCAACAGCTGCCCCGGCGCAGGCAGCCCCTCCAGCATCGGCGTTTGCGGCACCAAAGTCGACTTTTGGCTCCTCAGCCTTTGCCTCCCCGACTGCGGCCCCAGCTTTTGGCGGTTCTTCTGCTCTTGGGGCAAAGTCGTCGCCATGGGGACCTCCCTCGGCTCCGACGCCCACCGCAAGTCAGCCAACCTTTGGCAGCACCGCGTTCGGCGGCGCTGCTGCTGGCTCGAGCCCTGCTCCGGCTTTTGGACAGCCCAGCTCCCTGGGTTTTGGACAGTCCTCGCAGCTGGGAGGTAACAAGTCCCCTTGGGCAACCGCCGGAACATCGGCAGCGTCGACGGGTGCAAGCTCCCCAGCCTTTGGACAGAGTGGGCCTACCAGTCCTCCTGCTTCATCCGGCGGAGGAGGTTTTGCCAGCTTTGCCAGCTCCGGAGGCTTTGCATCCGCTGCGAGCAATGGTAACGCCAATGGTGGCAGCATCTTTGGCAAGCCGTCTACGGGCTCGCCATTTGGTGCCCCACCGAAAGGCGCCTCCGAGACGGCGTTCCCGCCGCCCAAGACAAACAGCATGGGGGGTGGCCTTTTCGGGTCCGGTCAGTCCTTCAAGTTGCAGAGCTCGTTCGAGGCCGATCCTTCCCAAAAAGACAGCAACGAGAAGCCTGGTGCCGGCGGTGGTGGCTCACTCTTCGGCAGCGGCTTCGGGTCTGCTCTCGGCGACGCTCCCAAAGAGGCGGCTTCCAAGGAGATGGACATGGGCACGTCGGACAACCAATCTTCAGCCCCTGCTGCTCCCAAGTCGGTCTTTGGGCAGCAGCAGTCAGTGGAGAACAAGTCACCATTTGGAGGGAAATCGCCATTCGGAGCCCCTCAGTCAACACAGGCGGCAGCGTCTCCGTTTGGCAGCGCGACGCCGTCGCCCTTCTCTACTGGCGCGGCACCAGCAACGGGCAAGTCGATATTCGGAAGCCAAGGCTCTGCTGCTCCAGCAGTCAAGTCGCCCTTTTCTCCAACCAACGAGACCAAATCTCCATTTGGCCAGACCACGGCCACCCCCGCCAAGTCACCTTTCACTTCCTCCAAGCCGGATGAGTCGGATGAGTCACAGACTCCCAAGGCGAAGAATCCTTTCAGCTCCGGTCCTTCTACCCAGGCATCACAGGCTAAGAACCCGTTCAGCCTCGGTTCGGTTGCTACACAATCTTCGACGCTCTTTGGTCAGCCATCTGGGCCTAGGTCTCCCCTAGGCCTGGGTGTTCCCGAGTCAACAACCCCCACCACGACGCCCGCCCCCAGCAGGTTCGGCTTCCCGACGAGCAACGACTCGTCGACGCCGAGGGGCAACCCATTCGGCCCCCCGTCAGGCTCTAGCTCTGGCAGTGTGTTCTCGACTGCCCAGGCTCCGAAATCCGCCCCTGAAATCAGGGTGGAGGAGGATGTCCCGCTTCCCCCCGAGTCAACGAGCAGGAGCGCCTATCCTCTCGGTGACTCGTCCGCCTCTTCAGCGGCGAGCAGAGCCTCTTCTAAGCCGGAGAGCGCGCCTCTGCCGCCTGATTTTGTCAAGCCGACTCCACGCTCCGTTGCCGAGGAGGCACCTCTCCCTCCCGACTTTGTCTCTGCCCCCAAGTCACCTGCGGCAGAGGATGCACCTCTTCCCCCAGACTTTGTCTCGACTCCCAAGGCCACTGTCGCAGAGGATGCCCCTCTCCCGCCTGACTTCACGACAACACCACAGACCGCCAAGACGGATACCAAGACGGCTCCATTCGTGTTCAAATACGAGCCCGTCGAAGATACCTCTGAAAGCTCGGAAGAGGGAAGCGATGCACCTCCGCCCAGAGATGCAAAGCGTCTGGGCGGCAAGATGGGTGCCCTGGCTAAGAAGGCGCCCCAGTCCAAGAAGCCGGTCAAGGCGCCAGTTTTGCCCGAGAGCGCAGGGGAGAGCGATCTGGAAGAAGGCTCGGACGAAGACGCTGAGTCCGAAGGCAGCGGGGTTATCGTCGGCAAGGATACCAGCCCTTCCGTTACGGGCTTCACAGCCACGCCGGGCTTCACGCCGCAAAGCTCCTTCGGCGGCCTCGGTGGCAAGGATCACGGCATCTCCCAGACCCCTCTGGAGAAGCCGAGGAGCAGCCTGTTCGGCGAGATGAGCCGCAACGCGCCCATCTTCCCCCGGCCGAGCGCTACCAGCCCGCGATCGCCAAGCCCTGTTCGCAGCGCCATCCCTCACAGGATGTCCCAACTCAACACATCCCGGTCGGTTAGCGCCCCTGGAATGGCGTCACAGATCCTGGGAGCTTCCAAGAGGCAGGGCATGCCGTCGAACCTGACGACGGTGCCAAGCCGGGCCGAAGAGGATCCCCAGCTGAAGGCTCAGAGGCTTGCACGATCAAGGCGGGAAGCTGCCGAGACCAAAGTTCTCGAGGATGACGAAGACGACGAGATTCAGAAGCTGCTCAAGTCAGACATTGAGCCGACGCTGAAGATCGATGACTTTGTCGCCCATACCAACGTGGCTCCATCATCTCAGGAGACGATCCCGGCACAGGTCGAGACAGTGTACCGCGACATCAACTCGATGATCGACACGCTGGGACTCAACGCTCGCTCGCTGGCTAGCTTCATCAAGGGCCACATGCAGTCCTACAATGAAGAGGGCCGGAGCAAGGAGGACCTGGAGAATGCGGAAGACTGGGTGCTCTGCGAGGTCAACGATCTCGGCGAAGTTATTGACCGGGAACTCGCACAAGACCTTGCCGATGGGCGCGCTCACGACATTGGGGACAAGATTGACATTTGTCAAGACCTTGCCAAGGAGATGTCTCGTCTAAGGTCCAAGCAGGAAGATCTTAAGAAGCTCATCACTGTTCGACTGGACCCAGACCAGGCCGAGATCAGCAAGTCGCTGCCCCTTAGCACGGAGCAGGCGGCGCAGCAGAACGAGCTCCGCCGGGAGTACGCCAGGTTCTCCAAACTGCTCGCAGAGGCCGAAGAGGCCGTGACGCTCCTCAAGACGAGGTTGGCCACGCTCGACGCGGCCTCGGGCAAGAGCTCGGGCAACGTGCCCACGGTGGACGCGGTGCTGAGGACGATCACCAAGATGACAAGCATGGTGGAGAAGCGTTCAGGAGATGTCGACGTCCTCGAGAACCAGATGCGCAAGCTGCGGTTCTCGTCAGTCACCAGCCGAGAGGACACGCCGTCCACGCCGCAACGGAACAGCCGCTCCGTCATGTTCTCGCCAGACCGGGCAACGAGCTCGCCGCGCAACCTGCGCAGCTCGTTCATGTCGCCGGCGGCCAGCGCCAAGAGCACGACGCCGAGGAAGAAGTTGAGCGGATTCAGCGCGGATGAGAAGGCGGAGCTTACGACGAGGCGGGCGAAGCGGCAGGGAATCCTCGACAAGCTCAAGGCCAATGTGTTGAAGAATGGTGTCCAGCCGTGGCCGATGCCTGAAGACACGGAGTGAGAATGGAGTCGGAGAATGGAGGTGCACAACGATAACCTGGATAGCCACGGATCGTGGCAGGCAGCCAAGGCGTTTGAGGAACATGATTCTGTAGCAATAGTGTATCACGGTTTGGCCAAGTTGAGTAACGGCCGTTTCCTGAACGTGGTTTCGTGCAGTGATGTCCAAGTCAATCTGGATGTAGGCTCATGGGAGGGAGCGGTGATAAACCGCACCCATGTTGTATGTCGCCAAAGTGAGTGAACGGCGCCATTATCGATCTCAACTTATTACCTTGTGTTTTGGTATTCATAAGTCTACATAGTGAATGCTACAGTCACAAAGTGCCGTCAAAAGAATCCCCAAGCATCCACAGGAGATGCAACGTCTGCTCTGCAAGTGCCATCAGGATTAGCATTGGGCATGGATTATGAGTCGAGTGCTGTCACAAACAGACTCGCATGGCCGTTGATCATGTTCCCAGTAGACATGAGGCTCAACGGGGAACCGGTCGCGGCGCCGATCAACGAAAAGATCTTCGCGATGCCCTCAGGCCGACCTGAGATTAACATGGACGCCAAGCTTTCCTAGTAGCACTGCTTAAGCAGTCTTGGCTTTTCTGCTCGTCGCCACTTTTTCCCCCATGTTGAAGCAGCCTGTCCAGATGAACCGAGGCTTTTACTTTGTCAGCTCTTGCAAATCAACAGCATGAATTCGCAATTGCCGAGGTGGGAGCCGAGAGGGAGCATTTCGTCCATTCTGTAACGTTTCGTTCCGCTGGCGGAATTCGGGAGGCGCCAGGCAAAGGTACTGGGCGGCTTTCGCACTGGCTACAAGCCGTCCCCCCTGTCAATGGCTTGAGGCCATATTTCAAGGATCTGTTGCAGCTGGTGAGATGATCAGAGGGGGGGAGGGGTCCGCTAACGCAAGCAGTGCATCACATTCACGCCAGCAACGGCCCCCCTCGACGTCTCCTCCGATGTCCCGTCCCTCCTGCTTTTCCACTGCAACCACCCCACCCACCCATCCATCCATCCATCATTCGGCAGTCAAGCTTGCGGAACACATACCGCTTTTCTTCTTGCGTCCGAAAGGCGGTGAGCAACTGAGAAGGGGAGGGTTCAGTACTCCAGCGAGGGTGGCGAGGAGGCGCTACTAAAAATATAGCCTCAAGATACTAGGTACGTTAGAGAGCACCGTAGGAGTCCTCCTATAGGAACAGAAAGACACTTTCCCCTTGTGCCTCGGCTGGCGGCTGGCGCTCCCTGTCATCTAATTCCGTCGGATAACTTTGTAGCTCTGTGGACGACTTCAGGGGAATGCGGTTTACTTCCTCTTCCATGGCTGGTGCTTGCCATCACTCACGTTCTGTCTTGTGCCTGAGCAAAGCTCTTGGCCTCGTCCCAGGTCATCAGGTTCACAAAGATCCACCGCATGAGCTCTCCCCCAACTGGCCCCTTGCACCTGAACGAGTCTCCTTCCCCATCCACCCGAACGAGTAGGGCCCCCTGTGTCTCGTAGTCCTCGTCAATCACTGCGAAGAAGACCGGGTCCATGCCGTCCTCCTTCGCTCGCGTGGCGTGCCCCTCTTTGACGTTCTGCAAAACCTGCACCTCCGGGTCGACAGCCTTGTAGATCTCGTCATAGCCTTCCTCGGGCTCCTCCTCGGCATCAGGGAGGTCCTCGTCCTCCACATCGCCCTGGTCAGCATCATCGTCGTCCTGCTCGTCTCCAATGTCCTCTTCAGGGATTTCCTCATCGGGCATGTCATCCTCCTGAGCCATGTCCGTGTCATCTTCTGCGCCCTCTTCTTCATCCTCGTCCTCTTCGTCGAGGCCAACCATCTGGAGACCCTCGTTCATCGCCTCCAAGGCCTTCTTGAAATCCTCCTCTCGACCCACAGGCAGCAGATTGTACAGCGCGAACCACTTTGTCGCCATAGCGGGCGTGTTGACCATCTCGCTAGAATACCGACAAGTGGACCAGTTTTCGATCGCGAGGGTGAGAGAACTAAAAGTATCTCGCGCGCTTTCAATGCCGAAGCGGAGAGAGTCATTGTAGCCGTGATACTCCTTGAGGCTCACAAGCAGGACGCCGCGGCCCTGCAGGTCGTGGGAGTCGACCACCATGAAGAGCCTGGGATGGATATCGTCTGCATTGTCGACCGAAGTGGTGGCCCGGTGGTGTTTGATCAGCGCCTGGGTTCCTTCACCGAGCCGGGTCTCGATAAAGAAGGAGTCTTCATCTCCTTCCACGCGCTCGTGTTCCGGGCGGCGTAAGAACGGCGAAACCGCATCGGCGCTCACACCAGGTACAGTTATGTAGACCTTGTTCGACAGGTAGGTACCGTGGTTGTCATATTCGTCGTCGGACATTGTGCAAAGTAGTGCTTCGACTCTGGGCCTGAAAAGAGATGAAGAGCTGAGGACCAGTGGAACGATGGGAAGAGAGGGCGGGAAACTTGAGCGGTAAGAGCGGAAGAGGAGCAAGAGCGAAACGGGAGTGCCAAGGTCTTTGCTGCACTGCAGTCTTCAGGCGAAGTATGGTACCAGGTAGCATTTTGAAAGTCTAGATGAGCCTCGACGCCTCTTCGTCTGGGGCGTTGCGGCACAGCTGCATCTAAGCGTAACGAATGGGAGTGTGTTGACCCCTTTCTGACCCGCATCACTCGGGTATGTTGACCCGAGCCTTGGCATCGCTGTGGCCTCATGGTCCATCGTGAGCCTCGCACGGCGAAAAACTTCGCCCGCCCCGCCCGGCGCCAAGGTGAAAGTGCTAATCGACTGCGACGCATCCCCCAAGCTCACTCCGACTGGGCAACAACACGAGCACGACGCTGCAAGTCGCGGTCCAGACCAACGCTGTGCCGCAGGTGAAGCTGGCGAACATGGCGAACGTACGGTATAGCCTCCGTGATAATGTGCTCGACCTTGGCAGAAGACTTGGTGTATAAGAGGCAATAGGAGGTTGTCGAGGCATGAGGAGAAGATGAACAGACAGACAGCTCGTCTCTGGTCATTGTATGCTTCTCATAGCTCTGCGACATTCCAGTCCCATCATGTTCGTTCCCTCTGTCGTCCTGCTGGCACTTGCCTGTCTTATTCCGATTCAGCAGGTCCAGGCCGCGCCTCCGGACGTCATCTTCCTCTGCGACCGCGTCCCGGAGGTCTGCACCAACATGTGCTGGGCCACCCGCTGCGCCAGTCCCAGGTTTTCCCTCACCTTGACCTTTGACAATCCCAGCGAGGCCGTGAAGCGCAAGCGGCGCGCCTCAGCGGGCTGCGGAGGTACCAACAAGTGCAACCCCAAGGGCAAGGGTGTCGGCAAGCGTCCCGGCAATGTCAACACGTCGTGCGACGAGTATCCCTTTGCCAGCACAGCCGAGAGCAAGTACCCCAACGGCCACCAAGTGTCGCGCTGCGTCCCGAAGAAGCAAAACTCGAGCCAGGGCGGCACCCTCGGGGGTCTGGTCGAGAAGCTCAAGAAGAAGCCCGGAAACAACCACAAGTTCCGTATCGGCCTTGGCAACCCGGGCTCCAGGGGCGTCAAATACTGCAGTAATCAGGCCTGCAAGAACGACGGCTGGCAGGTGCAGGACAAGCAGATCAAGAGGCGCGACGAGGACCCCGTCTTCAAGCTCTTCAAGACCGAGTCCGGCATGGTGTTGGCGACCATGGAGGAGATTGAACCCATGTCCAATTTTACGCGCGAGGTGAACTTGGACGGCGCCAGGCTTGCGGGGGGTTTTGACACGTGGACAGAGGAGGTTGAGACGAACGACGGCGGCCGTGACAGCCTGACTTTCATGTCAGATATTGTCCTTGGGGAGATGTCTCGAGAGGAAATTACCGCTTACCTCGAGAGCCAGGGAACTCTCGAAGAGGAGGAGGAGGAGGAGGAGGAGGAGGAGGAGGAGGAGAGCGGCGAGATCGACGATGAGTTCCAGAACTAGAACAGCATAGTCGCAATTCCCAAAGCCAGCCCATAGCCAGACTTTAGTCCAGGAGCCCCTGATCATTCAACATCTTCGCGGCTATCGCGCCACTTGGCCAGCGAAGTCGACACTGCAGCCTGTGCGAGGGAGGTTGAAGTGCAAGAGGTGCGGAGATTGAGTGACCTGGTGATGCTAGTTCAGCGTCCTTTGACGTACTTTGAGAGCGATTGGAGAGCAGTTGGAAGTCCAGAGCCGGCTTGTCGAGACATCTGAGGGCTGGGAGTTGGCAAGCTATGTGTTGATGTTCGTGGAGAGGTCCATTTTGACACGCGACGTTGGGATGAGTGGCGCAGAAAGGTTGTGGTTGTGGCTGTGGCGGTTCGATGGGGCTCACCTCATCTCGTCGCGCAGACCCTAAGGTGTCGCCCTCGGTCTTGCTGGCGTCCCGTCCCCCTAGAATCCCGTCTTCCGCCCCTTCAATGAAAAGAAGGCTTCTCGTGCGTGCCCAGGCGAGATTGCCCTGTACATAGTGGGGATTGGTCGGCCTGGGGTCATGTACCAGGTTAAGACATGCACACACAAAATACCCATAAGTGATGAGAACATATTTGAAGATGAAGATTGTGTCTCGTTTCAAAACGTTGTCGACTTGCAAAAGCTGCTTTCTGTTGGTATGGAAGGGAGCGCGATGGGAGGTTTCTCTCGACGACCACCGTGAACCACAAGGCAATACGCACCGTATGGATCTTCGTCCACACCTGCATGCTACGCCAACACCTCCCTCGCCGGCTAAGCTCAAGAAGGGTGTCCGTCCAGCGTCACTACGCCCACAGTCCCAGCCTAAACTCACACCAGTCGGCCCCTGATGCCTGCACCTGCGCCGGCACCTGGGATTCGTCCAATCATGCAGCACAACATTCCCGGGGGCGGGAAGCGACTCTCCCCCTTCGGACGGCAGAATGACGTCGTCTGACGTCACGGGCTTGATATCCCGTCTCGAGGGCGGGAAATACCTCGACCTCCGCAATGGCCTCTCTCCCTGGCTGGGGGCCGGGCGGGGGAACAACTGCATCATCCCCGTCCATGACGAAGAGGCTCTCGGTTCGATATGCGCCGTGATCTGTCTACCTCACTCGGGGGGTCATCGCCGAGGCGTGCGTGCAGGTGTTCATTCAGTGTGTGTTCAGTGCCCAAAGTGCCCAGGAGGCGCCCAAGTATCTCAAGGTGTCTCGATCGAGTACATGCTGACCGCACTGTACCTGAGTACTCGCACTCGACTGGAATCCCATGCGTGGTGGCGATATTTCCCCATGTTGGCCATCAACTGACCGCCCGCTGGGACGCCGCCGTCACTAGGGCACCCAAGTTTCCAGCCCGACCCCTTCCAAGGCGTCAAGGGCTGAGTCTGGGGCGAACCACCAAAAGGACCCTGAAGATCCATCTCTCTGCAGGGCGGTCGGGTGGCTGGGAAAGTTACCTATAACGGCTACTGAGGTGCCTACACAGTATGAACATGCTGGCAAGTCAAAGTCTCCACGGGCGGTCTGTTG